>PVHT021183705.1:2072204-2204178 GCA_004024745.2 Catagonus wagneri | reverse complement strand
ATGTTGAGCATTTTTTCATGTGCTTGTTGGCCATCTGTTTATCTTCTTTGGAGAAATGTCTATTCAGGTCCATTGCCCATTTTTCAATGGGGTTGTTGGTTTTTTTGCAGTTGAGCTGTATCAGTTGTTTGTATATTTTAGAGATTAAGCCCTTGTCAGTTGTGTCATTTGAAAAAATTTTCTCCCATTCTCTAAGTTGTCTTTTGGTTTTCTTTTTGGTTTCCTTTGCTGTGCAAAAGCTTGTCAGCTTGATTAGGTCCCATTGGTTGATCTTTGCTCTGATTTCTGTTGCTTTGGGAGACTGACCTGAGTGAATTTTTAACAGCTTTAAAATGTGCTGCGAACACAAGGGTCAACCCAAAGACTCTCCTTGGCCCTGGCTCAGCGCCTGTTGGTGGCTGGGTACCCCTCCCTGCCTTCAGCAGCTACCTATTGACTACCTGCCATGTGCTGGGTACTGTACCAGGCACCAAGGTTCAGAGCCAACCTCACCTCATGGAGCTTAAGGTCTGGGAGGGCAGACAGGTGGTGGAGCACCTGTAAAGGTGACAAGCACAGCAAAGGGGAGCACCCACGCACTGGGCAGAGTGTGCTTGGGACTCACCTCATCCATCATTTCATTCAACCAATGTCAACTGTGACTTGACATTGGTTGGGCTGGGGTGGCAGGCGGTGCTACAGGTGGGAGTGGAGGAAGAGACGCCGAGCCCCCAGGAAGAGGCCCCACACCGCGCAGAGGTCCCACAGCAGAAATGAGCGTGGCCCCACGGGTGGCCTTCACAAAGGGCACTGCAGCCAGGTGGGCGCTTAGTCCTTTATTCTAAATATCTGTGAAACTACTTGATATTTTGCCCAGGTTTATTCACTTATCTAAGACTCTAGGAAAACCAGAGATGTTTGCTTTACCAAGTTCAAGGCAAGGAAGTTTTCAAGGAAACAGCACAGAATCAGAAGCCGCTGTGGAATGTATTTCCCTGGACATCTACAGATCTGATGGGCGTCATTTTCCTAAGTTCATTTCTCTGCCTTACAGGATAACAGTTCTGCAGCCCAGCCAGACTGCTTTCATGGTTCAGAGAACTCTTTAAGCCCATGTATATGGGGGGAGATAGTGAAATCTTTCCAAAAGTGTGAGTGTATAAGTTGCAGCTGCAGAAAACCTGCCTCCTTACAGTTCGCTCTTGTATGAGACAGCCGGTACACACCCCCAGCTCTAAACGCCTCTTCGCAGGGTTGGGAGAGGGCCTTCTTTTTCAAATAGCTCCTTCCTGTCATTTGATTTGAAATTGCTTCCATGCACTTGTCCACTTAGTCAAAACAGTTGAGGAGTTCTCATCGTGGCTCAGAGGTAACAAACCCAGCTAGTATCCACGAGGACTCGGGTTTGATCCCTGGCCTCACTCGGTGGATTAAAGAAACAGTGCTGCTGTGAGCTGTGGTGTAGGTCGCAGATGTGGGCTCAGATCAGGCACTGCTGTGGCTGTGATGTAGGCCGGCAGCTGTAGCTGTGATTTGACCCCTAGCCTGGGAACTTCCCTATGCCGCGGGTGTAGCCCTAAAAAGACAAAACAAAAACAAAACAAAGAGTTGAATAAGAATTTCCCTGTGCTATATGAGAAAAAGAATGTGTGTATATATATACATAGGTGTGTGTGTGTGTGCGTGTGTGTGTCTGTGTATGTGTGTGTCTGTGTGTGTATATGACTGGGTCACTGTTATACAGCAGAAATTGACACAACATTGTAAATCAATTATACTTTAACTTTAAAAAAAATCCATACTGAAAAAAAATAGGGAATTCCTGTTGTGGCTCATCAGATTACAAAGCTGACTAGTATCCACGAGGATGCAGGTTCGATCACTGGACTTGCTCAGTGGGTAAACAATACGGCATTGCCATAAGCTGTGGTGCAGGTTGCAGATGCGGCTCTGATCTGGTCTGGCTGTGGCTGTGGCGTAGGTCAAGCAGCTGCAGCTCCAGTTTTACTCCCTAGCCCCAGAGAACTACCCTATGCCACAAGTGTGGCCCGAAAAAGAAAATAGTAAAAATAAATAAATTTTAAAAATTAACAAAATTAAGAAGACACTCTCTCTCTCTCTCTCTCTCTCTCTATATATATATATATATATACACATACACAGAACAAACTAGTAGGACTTGGAGGGGTGGATATACTGGTGGGAGAGTGGATGGTACAGAGTACTGGGTGTGAGACAGGCTCAGGGATATATTGTAAAACACGAGGAATATAGCCAAAATCTTGTAATAACTGTAAATGGGAAGCAACCATTCAAGAACGTATAAAAAACAAATAATAACAAAAGATTTTTTAAAAAAACGAATTGCCCTGTGCTGCACCCCAGAATCCACATCCTCTGGGAATAAATACAGCGACATCTGCTTACAGATCAGGTCCCAGCTAGGACATCCACGCCGTCCGTGGTCTCTAAAAAACCTCTCCATCTCTGAAAAGCACTAATTTCA
Source organism: Catagonus wagneri (assembly GCA_004024745.2). NCBI lineage: Eukaryota > Metazoa > Chordata > Mammalia > Artiodactyla > Tayassuidae > Catagonus > Catagonus wagneri. Next base: position 2,201,693 of record PVHT021183705.1, on the reverse strand, counting down.
CCTTTTTCTCCCCCTGAAGCAGTGCTTTCCTTTTGCAGAGCAGGAAAGGATGAGTCCAAGAAATCTTTGTGATACTCCTCATGAGAGAAAAAAAAAAAAAAAAGATGAGAAATTGATCCCAGGTATTATGCAGCCCTCCTCAGCACCTGCCTCCCACCTCCCACCAGGGGCCCCGGGAAGCCGCGGAGCGAGCTGTCCTCTCAGCTTATGCCAGTTCCCCTCAACTTAAAGTGAAACAAAACCAAGCAATTTAAAGATGTCCTACTTTCCAAGATCTACAGACTGTCTGCAGAACGTTAAGGGAAACTGGCGATCAGCCCAAAGTGTTTTTCCAAACCACCTCTTAAATATTTTCGGGCCAGAACAATGTATAAAGCTCCCACTGTCATCTCAGAGGAGAGAAGACGGATGTGCTCCTGTTGCTCGGAGCCTCTGTTTGGCCCCAAAGCCCCCAGGTACTGTTAAGTTTCATTGTGATCTGATACCCATCTGCCAGACTGGAGCCTTGGGGTGCGTTCAATGCCAAATTTATACAGGAGGATATTTGCATGCAAATATGTAGCTAGAAATGAATACTATAATTAGCATCCACAGCATTTGCAGGTCTGTGTTCTCTCAGTCCCCTGCACAATGTGGGGAAACACACAAGTTGTGGGTTTTTCTCATTTGATCAAACACCATTCATCGTAGCCTTGCTTGGAGAACAGTTACAGCCAAATTTGATCCTAAATGTGAAGACACAGACATTTAGAGATTTTGTGTTTATTTAGGGAAATTTCATTCCGCCTGAGAGTCTGGAAGGTCAGACATATAAATAAGTAGTAACAAAAGGAGGAATATTCTGCTCAGAAAAGCTCTGGAGACAATAAATGAATATAATCAAAGGAAACCCATCGTTTCCTATCACCTGTGTCAGGTCTTAAATCTGGGTCGCAGTCCAGTAATTAGGTGAAACAATTAAAACCTGGATGTTTTTGTAAAGGAAACCAGCAAGAATTAATTCAAACTTAATTGAAGTGAGGCAGCCGCTCTCTTAGATGCGTTAACTGGAGACAAACGGGGGCTTTGCTCTGCTGGAGAAATGGGAGGGGGATTCAGGCAACTCCAGAGAGAGCCCCTCATGCCATCCTGGTTTTCATGGGGAGGCGGTCCTTTCTGCCGTGAATGAATGAATACGACTATGAATACGGCAAACCCAAATGGACCAGCTCCCTCTGTGTTTCTGGATTGGAGAAACTGAGCGGATGGGTTACCTGTGCACACGTGTGGCCGTCTGAGCCCCAAGCACATGATGAGGCAAAGAAGACCAAGATGCCAGGAGGCTGGTGGAGGGAGAGTGCCCAGCTCTGTGGCTGCTGAGGGCAGCTCCTTTCGGGCAGGGAACCTGGCTCTGCCCTCCCCATTGTGTCTTCTCCATAAAATGACCCCCTCGGACACGGCCTCTTCAAGCTCCTCCTCAGACATGGCCTCATGTCCTTTTGCAACTTGGGGATTTGTCAGTTTCCTTTTCAACTGGCTGGTAAGCAGCTCAATTAGATGGAGCTCTAGGCTTGGTACTATTGAGAGATCAAAGCAAACCTCCTGAAAATCAAGGTGAAATAAAAAATATCTTGGTACAAGGCTATTTTCAAAAATCTGCTTGGGACCTCTCCTCCAGACTTAAGTTTCTTTTTGCTCAGCCACATCTCTGCTAAACACGAGGTCCACGTACCTTGCTGGCAGGGCCATATTTGGGAGAGTGGTCTTTTGAGTTGGAGGGAAGATGTTCCCATAGGAAACGAAGGTGGCAGGTGCATGGTGGGTAAAGACAGCGTCCCAACTTCCCTGGGAAACCCAAAACTTTCAAATCTTTGTTAAAGAGCCCATTAAGGCCTGAATGTTTGTGTCTCCCCTCGAATTCAGATGTTGGAGCACGAACCCCCCTGTGACGGTTTTAGGAGGTGGGGCCTTCGGGAGGGACTGGTTGTGAGGGCGGAGTCCCCTTGAAGGGGTTAGTGCCCCCTCATAAGAAGAGACAGGAGGGTGAGCTCTCCCCACTGGACACGCGAAGACGGCCATCCGCGAGCAGGGGGAGCTTCCTCACCAGACGCTCCATCGGCCACACCTTGATCTTGGACTTCCTGCCTTCAGACTGCGAGAGATAAATGGTGCTGTTTAAGCCCCTCTGTCTCTGGTAATTTGATACAGCAGGCTGGCGGGGGAGGTTAAGACAGGGCCTGTCCCCAGCACCATGGGATGTGGGACTGGCCAGCCAGGGGACAGACCAAAGCCTCCTCTTCCCTCACTCTCCAATTAATGTGTTTTCAGCACTGGTGCCTCCTGTAAGCAATTGGAAAATCCAGCAAATAGCCCCCTTTCGACATCGAAGAAGGCAGAGCAGCACCAGACAGAAATAAATGACTGTCCAAGGTTAGCCAGTCAGTGGTGACGCCGGACGTCCCGGGCCCCCGAATTCCACTCCAATCTCCTCCGTCACCAGGCTGCCCTCCTTGTCAAGTGTGTGGCTGGGTTTCATCTCTGTGCTCGTGACAACGAAGGCCATGGCATCTATTAATCTTCACTGCCGTCCTCCTGAACTAGTTAAGCATGAAGGGTGACAGCACTGCGCCCAGGGGGCCTTGACAGCTGAAGGTCCTGGGGCGCTGTGATTCTGGGGTCTGGGGCTTGAGAAATAACTTTCACTCTTTTGTTGGCCCCTGGTCACAGGAGGCAGGGCTGGCCGTAAGGTCTGGCCATTCCTTAAGCGTTGAGGACCCGGAAGGTAGCCTAGGTCGGCAATGCTGGGCTTGCGGGGGCAGGAGGGGCGAGCTGGAAGCAGAAGGCGCGGCAGCGGGGTCGCAGCCCCATATTGGTGAGACCCCGGGCTGGCTCTGCGGGATTTGACGGGACTCACCTGGTTACCTCATCTCATCTGCTGAGTGGAAGCCGTGGTTATTTTCACGCTGAAGTTACAGGGAATGACACATTCCTGTCTTTCTATCTTAGTCAACATGCCACTTGGGTGACACGCATCAATCAGGCTCCGATGGGCACGTCCCCAGCCCCCGGTGCCCACGTTCGGAGCGGGGCGCGTCCGGCCCCGGCGCGGCCTCGTGAAGCTGCGCACCGATGGCCCTGGAACCTTCGCCCACCGCCCTGCGCGTTGATGAATATCAAGTGGGGCTTCTTACCTTGGAAAGTAAAATGTACGCGTCCAGCCCGGGGACGTACTCCCGTCTCCCCGTCCCCTCCCCTCCTTAAGTGATAAGAAACAACTGGAACAAGACCCTGGGGTGTCATGCTGTCAAAAAAATTCTTAATGAAATTAAAACCCCGGCCCTCTAACGAACGCTATTTCTGGCTGCAGAGCTGGGCGCCGCAGATGCGCGACTACCTCCGCACGGCTGTCGGCCTGGTGGCTCCACGTCAGAGGAGCTGCTGCATGTCAGCGAGGCGCCCCAGGGAATATGGGTGGAATATTTTATACCTGAAGTGGCCTTATTTTCAGGCGGCAGCACACGGTGAGCCGCGGCTCGCTGTGCGGGAGAAGCAGTGCCGCTTGGAAACGGGCGGAGAGATGCTGGCCGGAGCCGGCGGGAAAACGCCCTTGAAATACAAAAGCGCGCCTGACAATCGACATTTCTAATTCTAAAATTTTGCAGGACCCTCCCCGCAAACTGCAGTCTCTTTCTCTTCCTTAAACAGCCCTTTGTCGATCTGATGAGAGGACCTTCTTCTAGGGCCGTGGGTACCGTCATTCCAAAAACCGTATTTTCAGATACAAGTGGAATTACAAAAGCACCAGCATTTGTTAGGAATTTGCAACTGACCCCTATTTTTTATTAAAAAAAAAAAAACACGTTTAAAATAAAAGATGGACAAAATGATGCTTTCTCTCAATTCTTACACATTTTATTTCTAAACTTCTTTTAAGTTTTTGTGTTAAAGTTTGCCTGTTCATTTTAGAGAAGTATTTTCTCTACACCAAAGGGAAGCAATTAAAAAAAAAAAGATTAAATTCCACCTCAAAGTAGAAGCCTTCTTCATATGCAAGATTCACCGAATTCCATATCCCAACCCTGTAACACAAATGTCAAGTCTGGTTCATTTAAGATGAAAATTCTTAGAGTGGAACTTATGGCTGGGTTTATCTGTTTCCTCTTCCATCTCTTGTCCCCAAATAGTATTAAAATGCTTATGCAGAGAGGCACCGGTGGCTTTTAGAGCCAGTCCTTTTATTTTCTGTTTAAATGTTTTTGTTAAATGTCACAGTGGTGAGATTGTTCAGTGCTGGAGTTCAAGAAAGCTCTGAGGTGTCTTATTAATTCTTCATAACGCGGTGACAGGCGATGCTTAACAAACAAAGCCCGGACAAGCGAGCCCTGGTGAGTCACCGGGGGTTGCACAGGGCCCATCCCTGCCACGGCGTAGGGAAGCTCACTTCTAAACAGGAAAGTCATTTTTAACCATGTTTTCTTTATGTGGTGTTCACTATCTGAGTCACATTCCTGGCACTTTTCATTTTGTTTTATGTTTATTTATTTATTTCTGTTTTAACTGAAGTATAGTTGATTTACAATGTGTTGTGTTCATTTCAGGTGTACAGAAAAATGATTCTATATATATATTCTTTTATAAATATGTATATATTCTTTTTCAGATTATTTTCCCATATGGGTTATTACAAAATATTGAGTATAGTTGCTACACACTTTGTTTTAATTGAACACATACTATTAAACCTAAACTAAGATGCCGAGTCTCTCAAGTACCTGCAATTTTTGTCTCTAAAAGGGGAAAAAAAAAAAGGCCAGGGAGTCGCCACTGCCCGTATTTATTGGGAACCATCTGTTACGTCTCTAATTAAAACCCACTTGTAATGAGCTTGTTAGTGCACAAAATGTGTCAGGTATAGGATATTATTCATGAAGCAGTTGTTTTGGTGGCTGAATGATGCCTTAAAATCCTATTAGTTTAACAAAGTAATATATTAGTATTTTGACCCGGTATACAAGAGACTTCACAATGACCTGGCATTCTGCTCTAATATTTTTTTTCCCTCAAATATGTTGCTATTTCTACCTAATATATAGTCAGATGGCCTCTTATAATTGCAGTATCAAATCTTTGCCTCAATTTCCAACTGCAGGTGATTTCAAATGATTAAAGATGCACAACAGGGAATAAACAAAAATGCTTACATGCAATTATTTTTAATTAGTATTTGGCTATAAAGTGTATGCCTTCATAAAAAAGTCTGTTATTCACATAAACATCTGTTACCATACACACAAGGAAACACTGTAAGTCTGTCATCACATAACCAAAACAGAAACACGGAGGGAGGCTGGGCAGGAAAGCCAGTGCTCGAGTTTTTAAACAAAAGATGTAAGTCTAACGGCCAAAACAGACACGGAGCCACACCCTTCAATTAACATCACTCACAATCAAAGGAAGAGCCATTACCAATGGAATTACACTTGAAAACGTTAAAATAGATGGAATTATTCTTTGAAAACAATAGAATCTCTGCACACAAGACAATTTCAAATTCTTTTACTAATTTTGCCCCCATGCACATAATCAGACAGTTTCCTGTTTGTATGGCTACTGATTTTCCAGTTTCTCCACGCTCTTATTTTTGTTCATTAATAACTCCAAACTTGGTGAGATGCAGAGGCTTGGAATCCCAAATATTAGCCTTGTTTCACGAAGCCTCCAACAAGGGCAAAGACGGATATGTTTTAAGTGATCCTGCCTGCTCCGAGCATGGGCAGAGAGATTCAGAGAGGTAAATTAATACCACTGCTGTATGTGATAGGTGGAGCTGGGGCTGCTCTCTGGAACACTGAAGAAAACCAAGGGGAGGTGTGAGAATACCTCACCTGTGAATTACTAAATTTGTGGGAATTATGGGCTCCTGATGGAAGCGCTTAGAAACGCACAGCTCCAGGACCAGCCCAGCCACCCAAGTTAACACACTCTGCTCGCAGCCCCAAAGCTGCAGCTTGTCTTAAAGGCACAAATTCATGCGCCCAGAGAACTTATCTTCATTTGGATAAAAATGCAAACAGTAATTTAATTGGATCACACAAATCTGCGTCTTTGACTGTTGCTACACTCCAAGTCCGCGTGCAAATTAGGCAGGAATAGGGACCCCTACACCTGCATCGGCTTGGCCCTTGCAAGGTCACGGTCCCGGCCTCACTCAAGCCCCACATCCTGGAGGGACTGAACGTCGCGCTGGAGATTTTTAAGAGTAAAAGCAAGTGTTCAGAAGGACCCGGACATCTCGCCCTTGGTAATTCTGTCCAAACTCAGCTCTGACTCGAAGGACAGGTCTGGAGGACCCGAGAGTGAAGACAGCTGCCCAGAGTCATGGCACACACCCCACACTGCCTACCCCTTCCAGCAGGCTGGTCTCCTCCACCTCCCCGTGGAAGCTGAGCCCAGAAATGGAATCGTCTGCGAAGCCCGTATTAATCTGCTGCCACGATGCCTTTAAAACCTGGCTGCCCAGCAGCCAAAGACCCCATTCACTCAAGGGCAAAAGCTGCACCATCATTAGCAGCCCCGTGTAATTTAAAAATATAACCAAGAACAACCGAAAGGAAGAAATATACTGTGGGACTCAATCTATTGATCAAGAGCCCCCCAAAGACAGGCCATAAATAAAATGGCACAATGACCAGAAAAGGCAGGTTTTACATTAAGAAGCAGCAAATTCATTGCCAGGGTGAGCCAGGGAGCCGGGCCAGAGTGCTCACAGCATCCTTTCAGGCAGGCAGGTGAAAGATGGCCCCATTCCTCACAGGGAGACGTGCTGGGCGAGGGCCCGGCTGCCCTTTGCTAAGCACCCGTTTCTCATGCAGAGAATACTCATTTTTCAGCTGTGCCCACACTGGGGCTTCATCTGCTTTGCCTCCATGTCACTCCCTTGGTATTGCCACCCCCAGGTGACAAATAACCACGCCCTGACCTGACCGTGGCTGACCAGGGGGACTCCCTCCTGGCCTGTGGCTCAGAGTTCAAGGAGGCCACTTTCCAATTCAGAGGGATACCCAAGGGCGCACCTGGGGACCACCCCATCCTGACGGAGGACAGGGGGCCTAGCAAGTGGGGGACAGGGAGTCGGCTTGCCACCCCCTGGTCAGCTCTGTGACCTGGGATGTCTCTGTCTCTCGCTTGTCTCAGAGGTGGAATCAGGAAAACTTGGTTAGCTAAGGGGCTCAAACTAGACCCACGTTTTGAAAAGCAAGGGTTTCTATTTCTATGTAGCAAGTGTTGAAAATGAAATAACAAATAAAAACTCAAGGTTCATCTGAGATAATCCTGTGAGGTTGGGGGCCCAACCTGTACCCATTACTGATCTAAAAAGTTCCAAGCAATATTCCCAGCCGGGCTGGGAGTGGGGTGAGGGAAGTGAGGCACTCCCCTTGGGCACAAATTGTAAGGAGGTGCCCAAGACTCCATAATCAATAGATAATATCTTCCCGGCTCTAAAAAATAAAAACAAATACAACTTAATCAACATAGTGCTGTGTCAGACCACACTAGAGTGATGGAACATGATGGAGGAAAATGTGAAGAAAAGACTGTATATAAATGCATAACTGGGTCACTTTGGTGTACAGCAGAAATTGACAGAACATTGTAAATCAACTATAATTTTTAAAAAAGAACACACCAGAGACCGAGTCAAGAGGAAGCATCAGTAAAAATGATTCTGTCTCCACATAAAATATTGAAATTTGATCCACTGTGGACTTTTTGCATTCATTTAAAAAAATTTTTTATTATAGTTGATTTACAATGTTCTATTAATTTCTGCTGAACAGCAAAGTGACCCATACATACATATATATGTACATTCTTTCACTCATAGCATCTTCTATCTCATTTTGATTTTTTAAATATTGCATTGAAGTAGTATAAATTTCGGTGGCTGAGTTTTCAGGAGCCCATTAGATTCTGAGCCCAAAGCAAGTGCCTCACGCATCCAGCCTGCGCGGCGCCTCTTGCCCTGGAGGAAGCAGAGCAGGACGGCTGATGGGAAAGCATCATTCTCGCTCCCAGGATGGGGCGCTTGACTCCCATCTCAGTACCTGCACTGTGTTGGTTCCTTGCAGGCACCTTATGCTTTTGAAGATTGTACAGAGTTTCACTAAGGACAAAGCCCTGCCAGCAAGTTCCACGACTTCCCAGGGTTTCTGGAAAGCAGAATGTCTTTCCTTTGCCGAGGACTCTTGGGATCTTTGGGTGAAATATCTTCTGTGCTGGTTATTTTCCAATGTTTGCACTTTAATTTCTTATGTGTACATATCACTCAAGAGAATAGAGCCGGCATAAAATTAATCAGCACTAAGATGTCTGTTGGCCTGTGTGGCATCCAAACTGGCCGACCCTCTGATTTCATGGCCATTTATTTTCTTGTCAGCAGAGATCGAACGCACGGTGTAGAGGCAAGGCCGCTGGCTAGTCCAGGGATGGGTTTCTGGCCCCTATCCAGTCTCCCACTGGTGGACCTTGGGCCCTGCGTTGGACCTGCCTGCGTCCACCTCCCCTCCGTGCACCTCGGCTGGTTCTTTCAGCCCCTGCCTCCTCCAGCTGCTGCATCATCCGTCATGCACAGGCTCTGACCACCTTCTGTCCCTTTGGTGGTGACAGCATCCCTCATTGGACAGTGCTTCCTGCCCCAGGCAGCCTAAGAGAACTGCCTGGGTGCTCACACAGGCATAGCCTGGGAGAACAGGGGCGAGTCCACCCTTGGGCAGCCCACCTTGGACGAGTGAGTGGGGGAGCAGTACTGCCAGGATTTTGCAGATACCTTATGAAAAGCGTCTTAGGGGACAAAGGAAGGAGCATTTATCCATCGGCATCTCTCCTTCATTCAAGTCATTTTCTCTGCACTTGAATTTTCTGCTGGGTTTCTGATACCTGAAGTTTCCGGTGTATTTTCTCTTCCCCCTTCTTAATAACATCACGGTGGCTGGTTTTGACCCATCACTCTTCTTTCGGTGGCTTACCTGTCCATCCTCTGGTAAAATCACAAACTTGTCTTCTTTTCTCTGAATCCCTTCATAGCACCTACAGTAATACCTGATAATACTACTCAATACATATTGACTGATTGGGTGCATGATTGGAAAACTGGAAAATACGCTTAAGAGTCAAAGAAAGGACTGGAGCTATAAACCTAGGAGGAAATAAATTAATGTAAATTAATATGGGTGATAGAAACACAAGTAACTAAAACAGGACTGTGAATTAGACCATAACCTTTATTAACTACTTTCGAGAGCATATAATAAAAAATAAACCACTGCAGTATTCTCAATACCTGTGTTTACAGAAAGAATAAATTTATATCCAAGTTATTTGTATAACATTCGAAGTATGCAATAAAACATTACAGGTATTTAAAACCACGTTGTTAAGGCACACCTTTCTTTCACCTGCATTACAATTCAAAGCAGTGTCTGAGCGCTTTCTGAACAACAGGCTGTTTGTCTTTTCCTTTGTTCTTTTTTACTCTCCTAAACTGGCTGAAGTGAGTGACTTTATTTTGCTTGCTTTGCATCCAGGCCCCTTCCCCCTTTCCTTTCTTTTTTCCACTGGCCCATCCATAACGACAGCCTCCCTCTGCTGCAGGGATGGGAACAGGACCCAAGTCTGTGCCCCTGCAGCTGGCCCTGGCTAGCAGTTAAGGCAAAGACACAGCTCCCAGAGAGGGCAGTAGTTGGCCTCTCGGAGATCTGAGACCCGGGTTCCAAGGCCACCTCTTTCTTTTCTCCCTCCTCCTTCGGCAGGAAAACGCTGAGGGCCATCAACGGTGTCTGGAGCTGACCTGATGCCCAGGAAGCCCCGGGGAAGGAGCTTTCTGCAGGATGGGGCCAGGGCTGGACAGCAGTGTGCGGGGGGAGAGAGATAGAGACAGAGAGAATGAAGACCTAGAAGATTCTTGGACCTCTGGATCCAGCTGTGCCAGAGCCAGGACTCTCAGTGTCACAAAGCAACTAATTTCCTTGGACCAGGCTATGTTTCTGTCACTTGCCATGAATGAGTTCCACTAACACATCTGTTTCTCGGCAGAAGGTTACCTTACTGTGCAAGGTTTGTGTCACATGTGCCCACAGCGTATGTAATATGGGCTTGACCCCGTAATTGCTGTCATAAATACGTCAGTCCTTCAAGGTCTCCCGACACTAAAAATGTTATTCCTTGTTGTGACTTTCTTCTTATTTCTCACCGAAGAGCACCTTTCTTCTGCTTCACATTTATACAACCACCCTCTCCCTAGGAGCTCTTGCTGGAGAGAAAGATTTCACACTTAATTGTTAGTGAGTATAGATTTGTTTTCATTTCAAAGTTCATTGAAATAAAAAGTATATCTTGCAACTAACTCTAAGGGAAGCCTCATCGATAAAAACTAAAACTTGGTAAAATCTTCTTAGTAATAATCTAAGGAACTAGGTATATGCAAAAAAAAAAAAAGAATTCTCAAATTTAGTAGCTGGAGGGTACTTTTTACTGAAAACGATTTTAAGAAACAAGACCAGAAGCATCCCTGACTGGCTAATCTTGCTAAGTATTGATCAGTCTCAACAGAAGCCAACAGCATTCTGAGCCTGAGCGCTGTCAGAACAAGCCTTTAGGACTCTGAAGATGCATTTTTTTTTTTTTTGGCCACATCTACGACATGTGAAAATTCCCAGGCCAGGGATCAAACCCACACCATGGCAGTGACAACACCTTAATGAACTCCTGAAGATGAATCTTTATTCCTGGCCAATTTATTAAAAGATGAGGAGAAATACATGAATTATCCCCTATGTGCCTTTTAAATGAAAGCATTTATTCACTCAGCCTCAGCTGCACTGTCAGGCACGCCCGGGCACCACCTACACGCTGTGGGACGAGACTTCCTCCCCGTCCTCCTCAAAGCTGTGTCTGGTGGAGAACAGAGAAAAACATGAACAGGCAAATGGATACTATGAATAAACTGAAATAAGAGCAAGCAGGGGGTGAAGGCACAGTGTTTTAAGAGGATAATAGGACACCCACTTTACATGGGGTGGTAGAGTCTCCGTCCTGTGATTGCTCTCCCAGGAGCAACACGCTTTCTCTTCAGATCTGTCCCTCTGAAGATGAGCGTATATAAAACCAAACTATAAACGTGGCCAGGTTTGAATACAAACAGACACACAGTGGGATGTTACGAGCCCTCCTGGCCCATCAGGAACGCTTTATTAGGGGCTGCAAACTAGACATTCTCTCCAGTGGAAGAAGGCTTTGAAAGCAACATGCACACATCCCGAGCCTTATTCGAGTCCCAGCACTGCCACTGACTACGTGTGTGGCCTTCGGCAAGCGGCGGGTCCTGTGTATCTGCTCACCTGTAAAGGCAGGTGTTCTAATAACTGTGCTTAATGGATGCGGTTGCCACTAGAAGTCACTCGTGCGCGGGCACATTAAGGGCCTAGGCTGGCTCCGCCCTCGCGGGGAGCCGGGACCCAGAAGCACAGGACCCGGAGCGGCCACGTGGCCGCCTGTGGGGACACTTTCTGGCAAGGAAGAATGGTTTTGCGCAACGTGAATATTTAAGCCCTTCCTCCAGTCCCCTGGCTCCGGGAAAGCTTCGTCTTTCAAAGTCAGTGCAGAGAACCGCTATCCCAGCGCCGTGGCGCGCTGGGCGGCTTCTCTCCCTCGCGTGCCGCACTCTGGCCACTTAGCTCGCGCTTTCAAGCTCATCTCCAAACGTCCACTGCCGGGTGGCCAATCGATGTAAGGAACATATCACGCTCTTCCCTTAAAACCGAAAAAACAAAGCCTCATCTTCGTATGGCCTCTGCAAGAGCCTGCAGTGGCTGCTCCAATTCAGATGCGCTAAATCGCCAGGGCCAAGGCAGGGGGTACTTGGGCTTTGGAGCGTGTTAACACGTGCTCCGAACGGGCGGAAACCTGTTCTACAAAAGGAAAGGCCACCACTGAAGAGTTCACGTGCACTGGTAGGTGCTCTTACCAGCAATTCCAAAGTATTTTTCCCCTTGTATTGAATAGACGGGGTGAGAAGAAAAGACAACTTCTGTTTAAAAGCACACAATTTCTGGAATTCCCTCGTGGTTCAGCAGGTTAGGGATCCCACGTTGTCACGGATGTGGCATGGACTTGATCCCTGGCCCAGGAAATTCCACATGCAGTGGGTAATGCCAATAATAATAAAACTTTTTAAAAATAAAAGCAAACAGTTTCTAACGTGCGGCAAAATTCATTTGGGGGTTAGAAAAAGACCTTGTTAGGCCTTTTGGTTGAGAAAGATGAAGCCAGGAAAGAGAGTAAAACAGAAAAAGCTTATCTGTCCTGACGCCCAAGAAACAGCAGCTGGAAGTGGCTGACACTCAAGGCCTTAGGAAACAAGTGCCCTGAGGGAGGGGGAAGAGGGGTCCTTCTCCAGGACTATTTAAAGCAGGGGAAAGTCAACCAGTGCCACCCATAGGAGACCCAGACAGGGAGACATTCCGGGAGTGGGGGGAGGGGGTGCCACGTGTGTGAGGATCCTGCCGGCTTGTCTCTAGCTGATCCCTGAGCAAAATGAACAGTTCAGATGCTGCAGGGAAAGGTTCCCACGTTCCACAAGTTCTCCAAGACTCCAAAATAAAGGACCGTCTAAACCCACGAGAGCATTTGGCCAAAACCGCATTACTGGTCCAAAAAGAAAATGTGAAATAAAACTGCCTAGTCAGAGTTGCAAGCAAGTGGACCTATTCTTTTTTTTTTATTTTTTTGTCTTTTTGTCTTTTAGGGCCTCACTGATGGCATATGGAGTTTCCCAGGCTAGGAGTCAAATCGGAGCTGTAGCTGCAGGCCCACGTCACAGCCACAGCAACGCAGGATCTGAGCCACATCTGCAACCTATACCACAGTTCACGGCAACGCCAGATCCTTAACCTACTGAGTTAGACCAGGGAGCGAACCCATGTCCTCATGGATGCTAGTCAGGTTCCTTAACCACTGAGCCATGATGGGAACTCCAGATCTGTTCTTTTGCAATGCAGTACTGATGCTTCAGGGCCATCTGAACACAACAGCAGAAAATAAAGCCAAACAAGGACAGGTGGAAAACCACTTTCTCAAAGGAGATATCAACCAAGGAACAGATAGAAATCCCTCACTGTGGTTCACTCTTCTGGAATACGACTATCTCTTGGTCATCAGAACTTTGTTTCTATTAATTACAGTAAAAAGGGGAAACAGCAAAATCAGAATTGAATCCCATAATATCCTCCCTCTGCCTTACAGAAATAATGATCTTATTTCTAAAATAATTTGTCTTCATTATTTTTCACCAGTGAAAATAACCATTTTTTAATAAAGAGTAAAAATTGTGGCATTCCCATTGTGGTGCAGCGGAAACAAATCCAACTAGTAACCATGAGGCTATGGATTCGATCCCTGGCCTTGCTCAGTGGGTTAAGGATCCAGCGTTGCCGTGAGCTGTGGTGTAGGCCAAAGATGCAGTTAGGATCCCACGTTGCTGTGCCTGTGGCACAGGCTGGCAGCTGTAGCTCTGATTCAACCCCTAGCCTGGGAACCTCCATACGTCATGGGTGTGGCCCTAAAAAACAAACAAACAAAAAAAGAAAAATAAAAAAAAGTAAAAAAAAAAGATTAAAGAGACTGAAAAAAAAGAGTAAAATTTGTACTTCCAGTTAACTATGGCAGACTGAACACACTTGCTTACTCCCTCCCTTCCTGAAATACCACTAAAATGACAGCAGTGGAATTAGAAAAAGTCATGAACTTGTAAGGACAAATCAAACTGGATAGGGGATGACAGCCAACAAGAAAAGATATCAAGTTTGGGTGATAGAAATCAGACAGATGAGTGCAAACACTCAGAACAGTACAAATAGCTGCAACCTGCTTACTTCATAAGAACTAAGTCAATTTAGGCTGCGGAATTCCAGGAAGGCAAGGTTTGAGGGTCTCCCGTACCTCGGAAGGCATCAGTACCCATAATGACTTAAAATAGACGTTACTAGAAGCCCCTACAAAGAGCTCTTAGATCCCAGGCCCCCCTCCCCCAACCTAGACTGCCTGGAACTGGCCCCTCCTCCACTCCGGCAGAAGAGAGGCAGAAGGCTGCCTTCCTGATGGACTGACCACACGACTATCTGGACCTGGGGATGCCAGGCCACTTGAGGGTGAAGGCAAGGTCATATTTCATGTTGAAACAGAGCAGTGAGGGGCTGTGGCTGGATGCTGTAATGCCCCATTTCCTTCTCCTCTGGGCACCAGAATCATATGCGTCCATATTAGAGTTTGGGGGATTTTTTTCTAAAATAACTGGTCCATTCCAAAAAGAGACCCTCTGATGCTGGACTCTATGCCCCCCCCACTCCCCGGCATGGCCAGTCCTTACCCGAATACCGGACAACAAACCCCCAGCCCAGAATCCCCATTCACTGACCACGATTCCAGAAAACTCTGCAGTGTCTCCTACAAGGCAGCCAAAAGTCCTACATGTTTGAAGAAAGCCACTAATCTGAGTCAAAATAAGGCAACAGTGAAACAACTCTTAGGAAACAAAGCAAAGCAAGCAGAAAGAGCAAATAAATATGCAATTGATATTCTCAGAGATGAGAGATTCTACATTCATAAACCAAGAATGCAGGACTAACTTTTTAAAAGGAACATTAAGAAAATAGTAAAAAGTTCTTGGAAACTAAAAATATGGTTTGAAAATATTTTTTAATGCAATAGAAGATTTAGGTGATAAAACTGAGGAAACCGCCAAGAAAGTAGGACAAAGTGTTAAAAGAGGGAAAATAGGAGAGAAAAGATAAGAAGCTTAGGAGGATTAATCGAAAAGTTCTAATATTTAAATAGCAGGAATGCTGCACAGAGAAAGCAAAGCAAATGAATGAAGATGGCTGAAAGCATTGTTTTTAAAAAATGTCCTTAGACCTGTGCAAATAATCCTACACTAAGGCAGGTCATCATGAAATTTTAGGACACCAGGAATAAAGGGAAGACCCTTTGCTGTTGAACTCTATGTCCCACCCCCTGGCATGGGCAGTCCTTACCTGAATACCAGATGACAAAGCCCCCAGTCCAGAAGCCCCTCTCACTATGTTTCCAGAAAACCCTGCAGTGCCTCATACCAAACAGCCAAAAGTTCTAAAATGTTCTGGCAAAGATGAAGAGGAAATAGGTCATGTACAAGAAGAAGAAGCAGAAGGAGGAGAAGAGGAAGAGGAGGAGAGGAAGAGGAGGAGAAGAAGAGGAGGAAGGGGGGAGAGGAAGGAGGAGTAAGCAGAAGAGGGGAGGAGGCAGAGGAAGAAGAGGAGAAGGAAAAAGAAGAGGAGGGGGAAGAGGAAAAGAGGAGGAGGAAGAAGAGGAAAAGAGAAGGAGGAGGAAGAGGAAAAGAGGAGGAGGGGAGGAAGAAGAAGTAGAAGAAGAGGAGGAAGAAGAAGGAGGAGGGGGAGGAGGAGAAGAGGAAGAGGAGGAAGAAGAAGAAGAAGAAGAAGAAGAAGAAGAAGAAGAAGAAGAAGAATCATCATCATCACCAT
This sequence comes from Catagonus wagneri, assembly GCA_004024745.2. Taxonomy (NCBI): domain Eukaryota; kingdom Metazoa; phylum Chordata; class Mammalia; order Artiodactyla; family Tayassuidae; genus Catagonus; species Catagonus wagneri. The sequence continues at coordinate 2,186,142 of PVHT021183705.1, read as the reverse complement.
CATCATCATCAGGGTTCTTGACAGCAACATTGGAAGCTAGGTAACAGGAAAGCCATGCCTTCCAAAGTATGAGGAGGAAGAGGAAGAAGAGGAAGAGGAAGAAGAAGAAAAGGAAGAAGAAGGAGGAGGAAGAGGGGGGAGGAAGAGGAGGAGGAGGAAGAATAAGAAGTAGAAGAGGAAGAAGAAAGGGAAGAAGAGGAAGAATAATCGGGGTTCTTAACAGCAACGTTGGAAGCTAGGTAACAAGAAAGCCATGCCTTCCAAAGTATGAGGTAGATTACTTACAACCTAGAATTTTATACATGGCCAAGTGATTAGTTAAATGTGAGAGTGGACTCAGCATCTTCAGCTGTGCAAGGCCCCCAAAACTTAACGTCACATACAGCTTTCTTAGACTGTTACTGGGAAACTGAAGCTGGGGAGGAGAGGGCTCTGGGAAAGTGGCTGCGACTGAAAAGCCAGAACTGGTTAATCACCTGATTTGTGACTGCATTAATAGTTTTATACTTCAGGCAAAGATCTGGGGTAGGAAGCAAATAAATTTAGCAAAAAAAAATAGAGAAGTTTTTAAAAATGAGGCAATCACTAACTTCAGGAAAAACAAAAAGGTTTACAATAACATAAATGTAAATGACTCTGAATATTGCAAAGTCAAAATAACACAAAACTTATTACCTTAATCTACTTCCCACCCATCAAGCAACCTTCATATGAATTTTACCAGGAGAGAGACTATTTTTCTATTAAGTTAAGGGGAAAAGATAAATTCTAGAAAGGCAACAACTTGACATCCATCTTTTTCTCAAGGGGAGCACAGTTTTCCTTTTAATGAGACTCTGGATTTTGAGGGTTGGACTGAGACATCAAAAATGTGTTTTCTTTGGTATCAGATCTCCTGGAGTTGGGGTTCAGATTTCAGCTGTGGCTTGATTTGTTTTCGGTTGTGGGTTTCTTGCCTTGTTATTTCAAATGAACATTTAGACCAGATTTGCCTCCATCCCTCAAGAATCAAATCATGTCCCTTGTCCATTGTCCTTTCATTCATTAGGATGAGGGTCTGGCCGCTTTTCAGAGGAACAAAAGAACAGTCCCAGGGAGGTGGCAGAGGGCTAATGTGATGGCTTCATGGTGTGGGGACAAGGCCCCTTCTCCCTGGTGGCTCTGCCATCTTTAGAGGCAGTACTGAGAAGCAGTTAAGAGCAGCATAGACTCTGAAACCAGGCTGCCTGGGATAAACTCTCAAATCCGCAACTGACTGCTTGCATCATTTCTCTGATTCTCAGTTTGCTCATCTGTAACCCGGGAACGCCGCTTGTGTCTCCTCCAAACGGCGGAGGTACAGAGTACTTAGAACGGTACCTGACAGGTAGGGGGTGGCAATGAGCGTCATGCACCTTGGGGTTTTCCCTCTTCTGCTGATCAAGACGCCCCACTTAACAAACACTTTGCAACCAGCGCGGGGGGGTGGGGGGGCTCTCCTTACAGTCACAGCCAGGAAATCGCCCATGAAGTCCCATGGACTGGAACTTAATCCTGTGGCCTCAGCCAGCTGCAAGGGCACAGGAAGATGTGGTCTTCACTCTAGGCACTCAAGAGCTGCCCCACCAAAAATCACCAAAGCAAAGGTGACAGTAGGTACAGGAGGGCACTTAATAGTCTTTGCCACCGTACCTAAGTGAGACCTGTGCCACCAAGTTCTGCATTTATACTCTAAGTCCAAAGGTTAAAATTTCAGTGTTGCTCTATCAGCGCACTTATAATGTCTTGCAATTTGTTTGTTTTGTCTTGATTTTGCCTCAATTTAGAGACAAATCTCTTCAACCCTGTTCAAAACAAGATAGATGACAACTATGGAAAAATGTCAGAGACAAATGTCAGAGACATCACTTCCGTTTTCCTTTAGTTTTACCACACAGTACATTTTTTACTTTTAAAAGGTAGACATTAGACTTTAGGAGAGAAGCAGTCCTAGTTTTTTCAGTGCAACTCTGGGATATTGGAACTACCAAAGCAGAAATTTCATATAGAAACCTTGTACATTCATTTGCCATGACTAACTCTTCTGTCTTGTGGAACTGAAAGTTATAAGAATGGTTTGCTTTAAAGAAATATAGAAACTTTTTTTTTTTTGCAAACAGCTAAATAAAGGCTGGAAAAAACAATAGGTTCATTTTTTACTGCAGATCTTCAAATTATAGGAAACTTGTCTCTTGGCCAATTTGGGCTGGCTTGGAGCCAAAATAGATGTTTCCAATCTCATTCTCACCCTTATACTTATTGTGGGCAAGATAAAAACCCTTAATTTTAAAAACTCAAGCCAAGCATTGGGTAAGAGGCAGTGTGGCTCCCCAAACTGTGCTGGTCGTGGGAAAAAAAATCATATTACTTCCAGTTCATTTTTTTTCAGTCCCTAGAAATCAAATCCTGAGAACATGAAACTTAAAGTCTCAAATATTTTGATAGTCTATTATAAATCAAGTTTTAATAACTAGAGGTACATACAAGAACAATCAATAAAGGTGAAAATACTCACTGGTTAAATATTTCTGAGCTACTGCTTTCTCTAGGTGGGTAAGAAAATCAGCAGGCATCTTCCCATTTCGAAGCATAAAAGACACCCCCCTGCTTTTAGCCATGTCACCCTCCCTCCCTTTTTTTAATTAACAAGATTTGAGATCATTTGGCAAATTGTCACCATAAAAGTGAGTAGGGTGATTGGATGATGTTTTATCACTTGACAAATACATCTCGCCGCTTCTGTGCTTCCGTCCTTGTGTACTTCGTAAGCATGGCTTCCTCTTCATATTCATCACAATCTATTATGCAACTGTCCTTTCACTGGAATCAAACGCTATCTCTTAATTACACGGGGATGGATTATAAATCTAGTTACCCATCTCTGGATATGTTTGTTTCCTAATGACTACCGCTGCGGGCCCAGTTGGTACACAAAAGACCAAAGTGGATTTTTACTGGGTTAAAATTAAGAATTGCAAAACTGCACGGCCTTGATGACAAAACAAAGCAATATACACGTGTCTAGTTTACAAAGACAATGTGATTTTGGGCTGATGGAATAATGCAGAAGTTGTTAAGTCAGGGGCCTTGGGGAAGGCTACGGGAACAGTATTTCCGCGCTCGATCAGGTAAAGTCTAGCAGTTTAGCTCCCGCCTCCAACAGGAATTAGGAAACATGGCAGTGGGTGATGTCACAGGGAGTGTTGCCTTGGCAGCCTAACTTGCAGTAAATGGACTCGCATAAGACTCTGCACATCCTGGTAACGAATTACAAGTAGGCACTACTTCGCAAGCATTAAACATACTCTAAATGGGGGAAAAATCGCTGTATTACTGCATGCTAAGATTTGATTCACTCAGTATTAACTTTTAGCCTTTATGAAAGTGTTTGTGTGATGTTCCTGCATTTCTGGAGAAATAAACACAGAGGTTTTTTTGTTTTGTTTTGTTTTTTCTGCTCACGGTACATGATATGCCACTTACTCAAACTGCAAGCTGCGTGGCATTTTGCACATGAAATGAAAATTTCTTTTTTTTTTAAAGCTGATGATAAAAAGAAAAAAAAAGACCATGATGGTAAATTGTATTTCAATGAACTGTGAAAACAAAGGTGTACTGAGGGCAGCGTTGGGGCAGGTGCTGGGCGGGGGGGGAGGGTGTTCAGGTGTGGGCACTCAAACCAGGTCGCCCACAGTCTAGGTGGGAGGCTGTGAGGACTCAGGTAACTGAGATTGGATGAGATTGAGGGCTGGGGAGGTTGAGGGTGGATTCAGAACCGCTGGGAAACCTGAAGGCTGGGCCCCTCCTGAGAGGGGGGTGACTTCCCAGGCCCCCATGGGGAGGCTGGCTCACTGCCGGGAGCCCTCTCCTCTGCCCTGCGGGTTCTGAGCTGTGGATCTGGTCAAGGTCAGGGCACTGCTTCTGGGAAATGGCTCCAGAAGGGGCCCTTTCCCCGAAGGTGGAGTGTGAGCCAATCCAGCCTGAGCCAGGCCTGCAGCCCATTGGGCCTGGGTCCCCGGCATGTGTCTGCAGCACATGCTAAGCACTGGCGATTGGAGGAGGGGCTGGGCACTGGTGTCCTTTGTTCTGAATCCCTCTGCATGGGACTCGCACTCCCAGCCCCTCCCGCCAGAGGCCCCTGGACCTTCGGCTTAGACCACCGCCCTGCGAGGGCCCAGAGGAAGCCCTAGGAGCCCGCCCTCCTCCTCAGAGATGTCCATGGACCCTACGTGGCGCCGGGCTCAGTGCAGACCGCAGGGACACTGAGCTGACTCGGCCAGGCTGGTGGGGACCCATGGAACAATGATCTTTGGGTTGGTTCTAAACGGCCCCTTCCTCCTGCCCTTCCCTCACTCCCTGGGTGACCATAAATGTTCAAGCCTTATCTATCGACGATTATAATCATACAAAGTCAGGACAGATGGGCTCCAGTCCTCAGCTCACAGCCATAAAGTTTACAAACTCTCCGTGGCCGGGGGATAAATTACCATTGCTGATACCTTGCTCATTTACACAGGGCATCTGTCTTCAAGATGACTATTTTTTCCTTTCAATCAACTGGCCGAAGAATTTTTCTATTCATTCAACCTGATTTTCTAGAACATGCAGAATACTGGGCGACCCAAAGAGCAGGTTAGAAACGGCCATAAGTGATCAGGCCAAAAGGTTATTTTTGAGCACTAAAGGGAAGCCCAATTTCTTCTCCTTGATAATCCCTCGGGGAGACCAAGTAACTGTGTACTCCCACTGGGTTCCACTCCACGAGAAACCGGCCCCCGATGGTTTATTTAAAAGTATACTGTTGAAGATAATGGTTTCAGATTAAGTTTTTAGGCTCCGTGATCACCGCTGTTGTTCCGTGGACTAATTATGTCTACCTAGGTTCACTAATGTGGGCCAATCAAGTTCATCACGTGGGATGATATTTCTGGTGGTTGTTTTCTTAGATTTCCCCCGCACAAGTGTACCAGTGGGTATTGTGTAGCCTTATAGAAAAGGAAAGATTAATTCAAAGTTCAGGTGCAAGGCAGGGTCAGAAAAGAAATGTTCCTGGATAGAGTGAGCATTTCAAGATGAATTTGTGGCTTGAAACATCATTTTATGATGCATTTTCTATTTTGTGTTCAGGGGAAGTCTGAAGGCTGACACGCAAGTGATCGTGGTGTTTTGGCGCCATGTTCCATGATGGGCTTTTCATAAAAATTAGCTGACATTGTCATGAGCACACAAGGAAATTTATAGCTTTCATACTGGACTGCCATTCCCAGAGCAATTTCCAATCACTTGGGCTTTTTATTAAGTTTATTGTTCTTTTATTGTTCAGCGGAGTGTAAGCAGTGAGATTACAAATAAATATAAGTTCCACTGGATATGAAGGCGAGCTTGTAGAATTAGGAGAAGCAAGTGAGGGAAGGCAAACATTAATTTGAATCACTGGTGATATGAAACACCACCAGTGGACGTTTCTTGTCACCTGCTTATATACAGAAGTCGGAAAACTAACATTCCTTTCACATCAAAGTTTTCCCAGAAAACCCTCCAAGAAGAAGTGTTTGTGCTGAAACTTGGCATTGTCCATATTACTTTGTAATCTGAGAAAAGGGCATCCTTTTTGCCCCTCGTCCAAGTTCCTTTTCAGCTGGTTGTCACTATTTTCTTCTCGCTGCCCTACCTGCCAGGTGTGTCATGCTGGCATCGTAAACATTCCCGTCCAAACCCTGGCGAGAAAGCTTGAGTGGCCGGCGTGCCTGTAAGTCCCACTTCTGAAAACAAAGTGACCAAAGGGAGACTAACCAACTTTCTTCCAATGCTTGAATCTAGTACCGTAAGCTCTGGTTCACTTAGTTTTCCATTCCATCTGCATTTTCCCCCAAAGAGATGGTCCTATTAATCACTAAAGTTTTAGTGTCTTTTTTTTTTTTTTGAGGTGCTGATTGGAAGTTGTTATTTAAGGCTTGTTGAGATGAGAACAGATGTGACTTAAAGGGACGGGACTTTGTGCCTCAGAGGTCCTGGCCATGCATGAATTATCTGTGTTAAGCAAGTGACATTTTAATTTTTTAATGGCCACCAGTGTGCAGACACTCTGGCTTGCTGATTTTCCCTGGTACTTGTTAACAAATTCCAGCTTCCATGTCCAGCTCCAAGTGATGGATCAGGATTAGCCTAAAACAATCATTTCAACATTTTACCCCGCTTGTCCCAGCCTCCCTTGTGGTGAAAAGCAGTCATGAAACCTTATTCTGGCCAATGAGATTTAAGAAAAGTGCATTGTGGGGTGGGGAAGGGGCTGTTTCTGGGACAGTTTGACTTTCCTGATAAAGAGGGGGCAAACGTTTTTCTCACATCCCTTTCTCCCTTCCTCATCTTTTTCCATTTTAAATCTAGGCTCTGTCCAGCGCTGTCGCAGCCATCTTGCCACCACGAGGCAAGGAGATTCAGGACATAAACTGATGCACCTAGAATGGGAGATCGCAAAGACCTGGCCATACCATTTGGCATTGCTGGGCAACAGGAGTAACATTCGCCTCTCTGTATGATTTCTTCATGAAAACCAAACCTCTGTCTATTTCATACAGACCATCATTGGCAGGTATTCTTTTTCTTGAAGCAAATGTGTCCCTATGCTACAGAACCAGACTCACTTGGGAAGCGTGCTAAAATGCAGAGTCCCAGGCGTCAGCCCCAGAAATTCCCACTCAGTATGTTTGCAATTGGGCCCAGAGTCAGCACTTAAAACAAACATCTCAGGCGTCTTCATGCACAGTACCCGGATTTAGATCATAGCAGAGACAGGATGAAGGGGAACCATTCAGCTGGGGCAACATGAGCCAGCCGTGTGTTTCCCACCTGTCTGTCACTCTCAAGGCAGTCAAGTGGCACCTGCGGAGCTTGAGCCCCAGGTTCAGAGCTCGAGGAAATAAAACAGTTTCCATCCAGGGCGAGGGGCAGGCCGAAGAGTTCCGTGTCCCTGCTCATTCCTCTTCTTACTCCTGGCAGTGACCCCACAGGGTCATCTCAAGGGGATGGTGAACATGTGGCCCCAGGGGATGTCTCCCTTCAGCCCAGCCACCCCCGGCCATCGAGCCCCAGGGAAGCCCAGCCGACTCCATCCAGTGAGAAGCTGGAACGGCTCAGTAATTTAAGACAGGGTCTACCGAGTGCTGCAACAACCCCAGTGGCTTGGGAAGTGATTCTAGAATATGTCTGGCCTCCCCTTTGAGGAGGAGAGGAAGAGGGACGGTGCTGGCAGCCAGGGAGAGGCCGGGCTCGGGGAGGGCTGAGGGCAGGAGGAAGCCTGGGGAGGCGCCCTCGGTCTCCATAGTCACAGCCTGAGGCCAGAGGAAGAGGGCCAGGCAAGCCCCGACTGCAGAAGGCCCACTTCCCACTGGTTAGAGGTCCATAGACTTTGAGGATTACTTGAATATGGCTTTCCTTAAACCCTTACCTTTGACTTATAGTAAAAATTGACATTCAGTGTATTAAAGAATAGGTCTATTCTTGGGACACATACCAGCAGAACTCAATGAGACCTTGATCAGGGGGAGCCAAATGGACAGGCAGCAGGGCACACCACATCCCTACCAAAACGGCCCCGATGTAAGCAAGCGGCCCCGTGCTGCCGCTGACGTGGGGAGCAGACAGCCCTTTCTCCAGGAACAGAGACCTGGACACGGGTTGGAGCGACTGTCCTCCGCACCCCTGCTCCAGCTTGCAGCCCCCGGAGCATTGTTCCAGACCCACAGGAGCTGGGACTTTGCCTTCTTCACCCCGTGCCCTCCGCGGGCAGAGCGGGCTCCGGGTTCCTGCCGGCCGAGCGAGGGCTGGCACCGTGAGCAAGTGGGTAGAAGACTCTGTAAGCATTGAAATCACCTCTTACCAACGCAGACCTTCCGGGACACCCTGAGCACACGTTGCATTCCCCTCATTGGTCCTGAGACAGGGTGGCCATTCCTAAACGTAGGCGATGCAGATGCTGGCAGCATCCGAGTACTGAGGGGGCCTCTCCCCACAACCACGGCATCACCTTTCCTAAGGACCTGCTGACACGCCGGGGAGCCCATGTGTCCCGGGGAGGGGGGGGGGCGGGGGAGGGCGTGGTCAGGGTCCTGGGGACCAGGGGCTTCTGCTGGAGGGCTCTGACCCCACTGCTCCTCCCCCACCGCAGGGCCCGGCCGGGGGAAGCAAACAGTAGGTGCTTAATGGCTCCTCATGATTGGCCCACGGTGAGCAATCATTAGATTCACGTTTTCATAAGCGGGTGGTCTTGCATCTGTCTCCAGATAGACACTTACTGACCACAAGTTTGAGGAGATGAATTCCATTGTCTCACTGAGGTCTTTCACCGTCTCCAGCAAACAACTCCTCCTCCGTCTCGGCTCCTTGTGAGGGTGACCAGCTGTCCCTGTCCCTCCAGGGTCCCCGCCAGCATCTTAGATGCCACACCTGGACCCTGGACGGGAGCTGGGGACTCCCCTCCGCCCAGCCAGTGCCTCCTTCCGTGCCCGGCCTGGCCCGGCTCACCGTCTGCGTCTGCCCCCGCCAGCCCCGCTTTGCTGCGTGGCACCAGGTCAACAGCCCGTTCTCCAATCAGACAGGGCACTGGATCCCGGACCGAACCTTCGGCGGCCCCACCGCCCGTCAAAACCAGGGCAAGCTCCTCAGCCACACCCCCAAGGCCGTCCTCGTGCTGGCCAGCTGTCCAGCCAGCCTCTTCTCCCCCGACCGCTCCGCCTGGGGCTGGTGACCTCACCACGTCCCAGCGGCCCCACGCAGACACACCATGACTTTGGACAAGAGGCAACGGCATCCCTTGGAGAACCGCCCCTCCCCCACGACCTTCGACCTGGCATCTCTCCAGCACCCTGAGGCCCCTCCCTCCCTCTTTCCGGATCTTCCCTCTGGCGGGACTGTTCTCCCTCCCCTGAGCCCAACGCGCCCCCGAGGATCCGTGCGCCTCCCCGGTCCCCCTCGGCCGTTTGTTCATCCATCCCGCACTCGCCCTGTCGGCAGCTACTCCTCACCAGGCGCTGTGAGTTTATCAATTGGGTCGTGAGCCCCCAGAGGACAGAAACTCCCCCTTATTGCTCGTTATACTTCCCTGGGCCTGGCTGGGTGCCTGGTTTACAGGAGGTTTTCCAAAACTGTTCTCTGGATTAAAATTGAACTGCCTACAGGAGAGGTTGTATTTAATGAGACAGCGTTTGTAAAATGTTCACCACAATAACTCACAGTGGAGTTCCCTGGTGGTTCAGTGGGTTAAGGACTGGGCGTTGTCACTGCAGTGGTGCGGATCGCTGCTGTGGCACAGGTCACCGCTGTGGCATGAGTCGCTGTTGTGGGGTGGGTTTGGTCCCTGGCCCAGGAACCTCTGTATGCCATGGGCACAGCCAAAAAAAAAAAAAAAACCCCAAAAAACCCCAAAAAACAAAACCAATCCTTGTTCCCATTCCATATTTCAGGGTTAAAGTCTCAGATAAAAGGGAGAGCCCAGACCGTTTGGAATACATGATTCCCTTTGCAGAAGCTGGGCTGGCAGGTGCTCTTGCCTCCTGTTGTCACCGCCTCCTGCCCTGGGCGGCCCCAGCCTGCAGCCCCTAGGGCTAACTTCTCTGCCACCCGCAGGCAGTCTTTAGCCTCTGGGCCTAGGAAGCTGGGCTGGGGCCAGCCCTGCAGGCAGCGAGGGAAGCCCACCCATTTTGCATCAGTGCAAACCAGAGCGCTAGCAGCAATATTCATCTTAATTTTCTCTTTAAACCCTTGAGTTGCATTCTAGCTTCCATTGTGCTAGTGACAGACAAATGCCTTGCAATAAATCAAAGTTAGGGTGACTGATACACTAAACACCTTTGCTTAACGATGTGATTGTTTCTTATCTGCAAAGTAATGTCACTTATGGCTTTGCTATTTATAGTCAATGTAGTGTTAGGCCATTTTATGCCCCAGATGCCTCTGTGGCCAGCCCATTAGCTGTGATTATGGACCAAAGGGGATACAGCTACTGAAAGCTTGGAGGGAGAAGCCTTCGGAGTGTTAAGGCATCGCCAGCTATGAAACCCGGCTCCTGGTCCATACGCCCTGTGCCTCCCAGGCTCAGGTGCGTAATAAGACGCCAGCTGATATTGCCCATCACTGTTCCACCTGTATCAGTGCTGAGCATCTTCGGGACAGCACGACAGATATTAAATGTTAAAACAAAAGGCAAGGGGCCGCCTCCCTCTCCGGTGCAGTCCCCAGCCCAGCAGGGCTCAGGCAGGTGCCAAGAATAGCAGAGGGGCAGCCGTGCGGGCAAGTCTCCTGTCGGGCTGGCCCTAACTCTGCCATTCATTCATTATTTGCTAGGCGTTGCCCAAACTATTCTCTTTGAACAGGGTGTCGGTGGGAGAGCAGAGTCCATCTGGGTCTCCCGCCTCTGCTCTGTCCCTGCAGTAAGAGGTTTCTCTGCCGACTTCAAAGGCGCCCCCCAGGGTGGCACCAGGGCCCGCGCTCCTGGGCGGCCGCCCACTCCTCCCACTCCAGGCTCTTGGCCTGGCGCCTCTGCACAGGCCCTGCAGCCTCCCCTCCCCCCTAGGCTCCAGGTCCAGACAGCGCTGAACCCAGAATCCCTGGCCGTTCTGGAGAGAAGGGCAGCAGAAGCTGGCAGCCTGTTGGTAGCGTTGGAGAAGTCCTCTCATAGATGCTAGGGGACAGCTGGGGGTGTTTGAAACCATGCCAGGCACTTTCCCATGGCCCCTAGGCACTCTAGGAGCACTTCATTCATTTGACGGGTAGTGACAATAGCAGGTAGAACTGTGTCCAGAAGCATTCAAGTCCTAAGCCCCGGTTCCTGTGAGTGACTTCATTTGGAAATCATGCCTTTACTGATCCAGATGAGCACCCACTGGATTAAGGTGGACCTGCTGCAATGGCTTGTCTCCCCATTCAAAGAGGGGGAATTAGAAGACAGACACACCACATGGTGGCTGGAAAGTCGGCCACATGATGGGTGCAGCTTGGAGTGAAGTGTCTACAAAACTGTGATGCCAGCGACTGCCAGAAGCCACGAGAAGCTGGGAAAAGAGCCCGGAACAGATTCTCCAAGCCTCCAGAGGGAAGCCACCCTGCCGACACCTTGATGTTGAACTCCTGGCCCCAGAACTATAAGAGAATAATTGCTTTAAGCCACCCAGTTGGTGGCGTACCGTTATGGCAGCCGTGGGAAACTAGTCCAGGGACTGAGAGCCTGCACCAGGCAGTGGACAGGCCCCAGTGCAAGCCCTCTGCTGGAAGTGACATGGCGAGCCTCCTGCTCTGGCCAGTCGGCCCTCGGGTGCTTCATTCAGAGGTGGAAGGACTTCTGAGAATTTGGGTGTCAGAACACAGGTGGCTAAAACACAGTCCTTGTAGATAAAAGAAAAAGAAAAAGAAAGACAGGAAGAACCATGCACACGTCTGCTGTGAAGGTGTATTTATGTTTCGTGTTTTCTGCCTTTGTTCTGGATTTCTGTGTGCACCATGCCATCCCTTGTTCTTTGACGTTTTGGAAAGAATGATTTCTGTGTTTCTCCTGGTTAAATATCACCAGCCGTGGTGCATTCAGTCCACCCGGCCAAGCACGTATCTCGAGCTTGTGGAATTCGGTTCCCTCTCCGCTCTTCCTTCCTCCGCACTGCCCTCTGGGGTCATGAACCGCACTTCAAGGTCACAGGCCCTTCTGCCAGTCACCGTGTGTTTTCCTGCACATACCGTCTGAGTCAGGATGCATCTGGACCCCGCACATAGGAACCAGCTAAACGCAGCTCAGCAATGAAGCCCTGACTGTCCCCCTATAATGAGGCAGGTGAAGAGCAGATCTGGGGGTGGGGAGTCTGGAGCTCAGTCCCCGCCACGAGGAGCCTGGGCTCCCCACCCCCGCCCTTCCACTCAGCACCCTCAGCTGGCAAGTCCTTGGCTGCCCTAAAGGGAAGCAGGGAGAGAGATGGGGACGCGACCCTCAGTGACATACTTCCTTTTAGCTTAGAGATCATCATTTCACAGTAAATGCCGAATTATAACTTATTAAGGAGAATTCAGGGAAATAAAGCAGATAATTATCGTGAATAGTATCATCCATATGATCCATAATAATAATAAGGCAGAATTTTATAAATTACAGATGCGGAAATCACTCATCATTACCAAACTTACCTTAACAAACCCCAGCATGGCTTCTGGTACAGGGTTCAAGGGTGTCCGTTGTTAGCGACTACCCCTACCCCCACAATTCAGAAGTACCCGTGAACAGGTGCGGCAGCCAGAAGGGGACGGGGCCACATGTAAAATCAGCAGTGATGAGTACTGAGTTGGGCTGTTTGGGTACCACTTGAAGAAGGAAATCTAGGGTGCTTTCATATCCCCGCTTACAAAAATCACAAATGCTACAAACTGTTAAACCTTTAAACCAAATGCGATGTTTCTGAGGTCTGACACTAACAGGAACATTTTCATTAAAAAGTAAGATAGTGGGAAGGCTTGTACAATTCTGTGAAGTCAAAAAAAGATGTTTTAAACAGGCGGGGACTCTTTGGGGCAGAAAAAAAAATGATTTGGCAATCATAATGGCTCTATTTAATATTTTTGAATGTAGAGGTGTTTTTTAATCCCATTGTGGAGAAAGTTTGCTTTATCGCTGATTACGTAGTGGTAACAAACGGTGAGGCAAGCGCCGTAAACACTACTCTAGCGTGCGTTTTATTTTGGGGGGATATCTTCCCGCTTCTGGTTGAAAATGGGAATAAATTAAATATGATTGCAGGGGACTGCTTTATGCTTGCTGGAGAGTGCTTGTGGGCGATGTTGGACCCATAACAGACCAACTTTTCAAAGGGGGACGCACAGGGCATGTTCATTCTTCTAAGTGTCCTCGGGGCTAGGCTCACCACTAAGGTACTTCTTCCAGGTCAGGCCCAAATTAGCAAGTGTTCTTCAAGAATTTCAATTATTTGGCTAAGAAATGGATCCCTTTAGAACGAATGCTCTTTCTTCAACCTTTCAATGTCAGTTATCATTTTTAAAGCAGCTTGACCTGGAAGCATGCAGCTAAAATTGTGGGGACTGTTAATGACAGTTTTATTGGGCACGACGCTTATGGTTCACATTTCGAGGTCTGTATGTAATTGATCTTTCTCCCCTACATGAGAAACACAGCAATAAGCTGGTTGCAGCACCACATTATAGATAGAGAGAAATAATAATGATGTCACCTTGAGATTCAAAGATCGTGGAATAGTAACAGTCTCCTAGCTCATTTCTCCCAACTGTGATGACCTCTCCAATTCTAAATCTTAACAGTCTCAGCATTATTTTTGAATTATTCATGCTAGCCTTTTCCCTCACTACAAAATCAAGGAAAATGAATGCATCATGCTCTGTCAGCTCTACAGGTATTTTGGTAAAAATATAAAACGTTATTTGGCATCACAAAAAGGGGGAAGGGTACCAGAGTACAAGCAGCCGTCTTACCTTGAACAGAAACACACACACACACACACACACAAAACGCACTGATAATCATTTGAGAAGAGAAAGAGTGAGTGCCTATTCCGAATCAATTCTGAAGCAATTATTGGCTAATCGTGTTTGGGTTATCTGGAGGGTGAGATGTCCGCAGCTTTAAATAACAAGGGCATAAGAAGAGGCAATTCTACCTGCAACCCAGCCCCCGAATTATACTGATGCGTCAGCAACGTTAAGAAAGTTGTGCCGTGCTCCATCCTGGCCAGCTTCAGCCCACGTTAAACATAAAGCTTTTGCTTTTGAAATATCAAATCAGCATATATTTCTTATTCTAATTCCAATTATGTAGAGATAGCAGCTTGACAGCTCTCCTAGTTTAGCCAGCCTGGAGGATACAGGAGCGCTACAGTTTTATTCCAGTGATGGATCTCATAAAAAGCGCGTGTGGGAATAAAATAAAACGCATGTAAATGTAAACTCAGGCAGGTACCCTGATCCATCGGTAGCTCTTGACCTTTAAGTTCATGATGAAAAACAAATGTCAAGCTTTCAGAAGACAGGAGGATCCCCGGCTTTGCTGGGCGGTGTTCGCTGTCGCGCAGACTGTATTAATTCAGTGTGGCATCAATAACCTTGAAATCAGGATTTGGCACGAAAAACCCAGGTTTATGTTTATTCAGAAACCAAAGAAGAAAGGCAACTTTATTTAAAGGCGCCCTCCGTGGCGAGTGGGCGAGCACAGCTCACTGCTGTAGATTTTTGGAGCCGCTCACTGGCTTCCATGGCAACGGATACTTAAGAGAATGAGGAACCTGGAGAGGTTCCTTAAAGAGGCATGTAATCCTGATTACAGGTGTGATCTGCTCATCCGGCCAGGTAGACCACACCTGCAGAAAAAGCAGGGTCAGTGGGCGACTCCGTGCCTCACCCGCCCCGCAGGTCCCTGGGGGCTGAGGGACAGAAGGAGCTTAGTTCTCATGAGCAAAATTCATTTTCTTCCTGATAATGAGAGAAATAGAAATCACGCGTTCTCTCTGCTGGACTCGAGGTGTGAGCCTTCCGTGTGACGAGACCAGCGACTCTGCCACAGGGCGGGCCGTGCTGCGCCCCTGCTCCGCCGACGGAACCTTCAGTCACCTCCCACCTGCCTGCGGTCAGGTCCTCAGGAGGGCTGGCAGAATCACAGGGAAGGTTCGCAGCTGTCAAGGACTGAAATACCTTTGGAGTAGCTTTCGTGTTAAGTACGTTCCACGATATTCCGGTTCTCTTAATCTTAGGGCGGCGATCAGTCACGGACAAAGTGACTGGTGTCCTGTCTCGTCCATTGCTAACAGCTGCTCAACCAGAAAGGAAGGGAAAGGAAAGACAGAGTACAAGTTTCCCTTCCATCTCCCGAGAACAACGGCCAGGCCGTCCCCAGGCAGAGCTCCCTCGCTCGGGGAGAAGTTAAATGCTCCCCTTCAGCATGTTTCAGAAGTGGCCTGAATTTGGGGCCCACTCAGCCTTTGGCTGGACAAGCCCAGGAGTGGGGATCAGAGGCTCGCTCCAAGGAGAGATGAAAGGTTGGTGCTCACCTGGAGCGGAAGACCTCTGGCTGTTTTAGCCCCTGGGGCCCGGGGAAGGAGATGATTTTGGGGGGAGAGGGGGGTGGTGGAGATGGGCCCTGGCCCCGTGCAGCGGCCTGCAGCTGGAATTGCCAGCTGAGGTACAGAAGGTCCAGGTACTTCTGCAATTTCACATAAATGATATAGATGATGTTGGGGGCAAATTTATACTAAAAAAATCATGTTGTTTATCTGAAATGCAAATTTTCCTGAGCATCTGCGATTTTTATCTGCTAAATCTGGCAATACTAGGAGATCACAGCAGGAGGTGAGATGGGGCCGCTACCTGGAGCCTGGGACTGAGCACTTCGGCCCTGCCCTTGCTGGGAAGGTCCTGGGGTGAGCCTTCTCCCAAATTCTAATCTCTCTCTACACCAAGGGATCTGGAGAGTAGGTCGTAAGCGTCTTCTGCCCCTGGCTGTTCCATTGCTCAAGGCCAGAGGCTCCTGCCACTTGGAGGTCACATCTCCATTCTGGGTCTGGCATGGAAGCACCGTCAGGAGGTGGACAGAATGGGCAGCAGCCTGATGGTCAGACCAGGCACTCACCCGGGCTCTTTCCTGGAAACCCGCACAAGCTAAGTCAAAACTTCCATGTTCTCTGGGTTTTTTGGTCTTTATTTGCTCCAGAGGATGATGGACCAGCCCAGGGCTTTGCAAACAACACTCCTGGCCCCAGAGCCGCAGAAGCCTTTGTACCCTCCTCCTCAGTAACCAGCACGGAGATTCCTGCGTCTGTTTATACTTGGGACTTCAACTTCTCTCTGCAGACAGGGTCCTTCTGCTCCTGGGACTACTGGAACCCACTGGACGAAGGGATCCCAAACACCCTCTCAGTTCTCCTGCTTGCACTGAAGAACGCCTTTTGCTCCCTTTCACTCCTTCAACAGATATTTATTAAGCATTAACATATGCTAGGACGACCCAATGAAGAAAGCAGACAAAAATCTTTGCCCACGGAGCTTCTCTTTAAGCGGGGATGGTCAGGAAGCACAGGTCACGCCTCAGCTACCAAGCTGATTGTAGGGCCCTTTAGCAGGTGAAACCAGCTACTGCAGATTTGGGTGGATGGGTAGTTCAGGAAGAGGTGAACAGAGAGGCGAGTGTGCAACTGAAAGCAGGTGCCCAGGGACAGCCTCTATAAGAAGGCAGAATTTGAGCTGAGCCGTGAGGGAGGTGACACATAGCCAAGGTGTTACAGGGAACGGCATTCAAACACAGGAAACAGTCAATGCTGGAGCCCTGAGACATTCTGTGGGAGTGAGCGGCTATGGTCAGAGTGGTTGGAGGGCAGCCGCAGGACATGGAAGGAGAGGGAGAGGAATGGGGGGCGGAGCACAGAGAGGATTCTGAGCCTGGGAGGCGTGAGCTGGCTGCCTTAAAGGTCCTCTCTGGCTGCCATGCTGAGAAATGGCTGCAAAGAGTGGAGGCCAGGAGGCCAGTTCCCTGTGACCAGCGACAGATAATGGCAGAGGTGGTGGGAGACTTGGGTTGACTCTGGATAGATCTGACGCTCCAGCCAGCAGGTGTAGCTGCCACATCAAATGAGAGGATGTGGGGAGGGCTTCCAGATACCTGCCCTGACCTCCCACAGGTCGTCCGGCCCTGACACATGGGGCCTGGAGCTGGAGTCTAGTGGGAGGGCCCCAGTCCCCACGCCTCAGTATTAGGAAGTATGCATTGAGCTAGCAAATTGTTAAATACTTCCTATCCTCCTGCTTTCGTGATGATGGAATAGAAAAATGTGTGAAAAGCAATGGTTTTTGATGTGGTTGAAAGTTGGCAAAATATCACCAAATCAATTTAATACTGCACGTGTATGGGGGTCCTGTTCATGGACAGGCAACGTGTGAATGAGTGAAAAAATGAAGACATCTATAACCCAAAATCTGCATGAACTTTTTCCCTGTTACTTTTCTTGCCTCATTTTAGTATAATCATTATTTAAGTTGTATGATTAAAATTCTCACAGTTTGTCCTCTAGTACCATTAACGATATAAAGAACCAAAAACTAAATTGTACTCAAGTGTATGAAACGTAAATGTATTTTTTTCAAAAGTGGAGACTGAGTGTAAAAACTAAATTTACTTTTCATGATTTTAAAAATTATTTTGCTTCTAAACATTCAAAGTGAGTTATTAACATTAAAAAGCTGAACATTTTAATTATTGAACTAAACTTAAAGCTAAAATTGTAATTTATATTTTTGAAAGCTTAACATATGAAATACTTTGATAAAAATGAAACTATTTATGGCTCTCCCAGGCATTGTTTGCCCAGTTGCCAGAGTAAAGAAATGGTATTTTGGAGTTCCCTGGCAGTGCAGCAGGTTAAAGATCTGTTGTCACTGAGGCCTGGGTCACTGCTGTGGCTCAGGTTAAATCCCTGGCTGGGAACTTCTGCAAGCCGTAAGTCTGGACAAAATGAAAAAACAGAAATGGCATTTCACGTCACGTAGGTTCTCTCCAGGCTTACCCAAAGGCAGATTTGAGACTGCGAATTATCTGATGCTGCAACCTGTGCACCTTAGGAGCAAGGTCCCACTGTTACGAGTGCCATGCTCATCTGTAAGTATGGAAAAAGTAATAATGGACCCTGGGCCCTGCTGGGGAGTGACACTTCATTATGCTAGAATCTGTTGCCCTCCTGCTTAATGAAGGATTTAACAAGTTAATACATGGGTCTTTGCTCTTACCAAAGCTCTTTGATGCTCAAATCCTCCCTACACTCAGAGTCAGTGTCTGTACCCCACGTCGCCTGGGGCTCCCCTCGCACATCCTGCCCTCAGAGGACTCAGAGTGTGGGGATTCTGGGGTCTACAGGGTGTCAGATGTGGGGGGAGCGTTGCAGACGTGGTGGTCCTGCCTGACCAGATCCAAGTCCTGGATCACACGTGTTCTTGAGAAAGTGGTGTGTGGGTGTGTGTGTCTGGGTGTGTGCACTTGTCCACATGCACACTTAGTATGGAGACCCCACAAGTAAAGAGGCCTCCGAAGTGTCTGTAGGCAGCAGGGCCCTGAAGGGTGGACTCGCCAGCATCTGAGATGCGGAAGCCATGGGTGAACCGTCTGGCTGGAGGAAGAAGGTGTCGAGATCAGAAATTTGGGTTTGAAAATGCTGAGTGTGGCCTGTATTTTCATCATCCAGAGGAGAGTGTGGAAGCAGCTCTTATGCGTCTGGATTTTGTGAGAGACACACAGACTGAGAAGGGGCGGGGCTGAGCTGGATCAGCGAGCCACGGCATGCGGATGCTCTGTACGCCCTGTGAGTGAGTACAGACCGGCCAGGGAGTGAGTACAGACGCGGAAGAGAGTCTAAGAACTGAGTCCTGGGACACACGACTTCTAGAGCTGGGGACAACACACACTAGGATGGTCTTCATTAAGGATAAACAGAAATAACAAGTATTGGTGAGGATGCGGAGAAATTAAAACCCTGGTGCGCTATCGACAGGGGTGTCATATGGTATAGCCACTATGGAAAATAGTATGATTGTTCAAAAGATTAAAAATAGAAAACCATATGATCCAGCAATCCCACTTCTTTGTACATACCCCAAAGAACTGAAAGCAGGGACTCAACGAGAGATTTCGACCCCCAAATCCATAGCAGTACCGTTCATAATAGCGAAGCGGTGGAAGTAACCTAATGTCCATCTGCAGACGAACGGATAAACCAAGTGTGGTGAACCCCTCCAGCCTTAAACAGGGAGGATATTCTGACACAGGCAACAATGTGGATGAAGCTCAAGGACATTATGTTAAGTGAAATGTCAGATACAAAAGGACAAATACTGCATGGTTCTACTCGAAAGAGATAACAGGTTCCACCTGCTTTTTTCAAAATTTCACATTACATCCATCACCTTGCTTTCATGAACGACCTGCATTAGTACCTATTATTGCTAACCTAAAGAAATCTAAAGAAAATGTTCACTTTTATGAAAAAAGGCAAAAAGTGAAAGTCATTTGTTTTTCGGCCACCAAGCTCCTTCTGGGAACCACACTCAATGTCTCAGTGTCAAGCCACCAGAGCTTTGACTGGTCTCTGTGAGCACCTGGGCTTTATCTCCATTTATATTTTGCCTCCATTAGCAGGACACATCCTGAGATCATCGCTTCTGCCCTTTACATCATCGGCTTATGACAGGTGTCGTCAGAACGCTCTGCTCGGGGACGGCGGGGGAAACCTGCACTTAAGTCAAATTCCTAGAGACTGAAGGTGGAATGGCGGTCGCCATGAGGTGGAAGAGGGGCACAGGGGAGTTTTTGGTAAATTGGGACGGGGTTGTTTAGTTTTGCAAGATGGAGGGAGTAGTGGAGCTGGCGGGTGGAGACAGGGTGACAACGATGTATGCTGTTTATACCACTGACCCGGACGCTTAGACGTGGGTTGAATGGTACATGTTATGTATATTTAATACCACTGACCTGGACGCTTAGACGTGGGTAGAACGAGACATGTTATGTTATGCATATTTTACCAAACATTTTAGAACTAGAAAAAGAGATTTTCTTTTTTTTTTTTAAAAGAGTGGGCGACAAGATGAGGGACCATTAACAGGGACAGAGGAGGGACCAGTGGGGCCTGCTCCGGGCCAGGCCAGGCTGGTTTCCAAGGTCTGCCCACTTCTGAGCGTCCCATAGTGTGTCCAGCTTCGGGTTCGCTCGTTTCCACGGCGTGTGACCAGGTTTCCGCTCTCCTGTGCTGGCTGGTCTCACTTATTGCTGGTCTCTGTCTTTCCTCCGGGCGTTCCCGTTTGGGATCCGAGGTTGCTGCTCATTGCACCCCGCCTTCCTCCTCAGCCAGGGGACTTTACACACCTCGCCTGTCCTCTTTCTTTTACCTGCTCCCTTGTTACACCAACATTTCTGTCCACGTGATACTAAACCTCATGCTCTTGTGCCATCCTCACATCTCAGATCTGCTGTCTCCTCTTTGTCAGATGACTTTTCCAAAATGGGTGAGGAAGGAACAGATGACAGAGCCGGACAATGAACCAGGAGGGTCTCCTTGCAACCTGCTCTGCCTGAGTCTTCCTTCCCACCCCCACACCCACAGTGGGTGCTCAGTTTGTAGAAGAAAGAGAGGAAGAGAAGGAAGAGCAGGAGGATGAGAGAGAAGGGACAAGAGTGCCAGCAGGAGACGTGCGGCTGCAGAAATAAGAAGCACGGTGAGTATTTCTTTTTTTCTTTCTGTTTTTTTTTTTGCCTGTCTCTTTAGGGTGGCACCTGAGGCACATGGAGGTTCCCAGGCTAGGGGCCCAACTGGAGCTGCAGCTGCCGGCCTACACCACAGCCATAGCAACGCGGGATCCAAGCCGCATCTGCAACCTACACCATAGTTCACGGCAATGCGGGATCCTTAACCCACTGAGTGAGGCCAGGGATCGAACCTGCATCCTCATGGATGCTAGTCAGGTTCATTTCCGCTGAGCCACGACAGGAACTCCACGGTGAGTATTTCCTAAGAGGTCAGTACTCCACAGGCTGCAGTATCTCAGCAGTAGCTCCACATTGCAAACCACACAGACGCGAGGAAAACAGGGCCTCCCTTTACTCTCCAGAGTGAAGGACGGTCCAGGAACATCCTTGCGGCGTCTCTGCACACACAGGGACCGCTTTAAGAACCAAGAACTGAGTCTCCATGCCGGGTCTCAGGTTGTATGGCCTGAGCTGCTTGCTGGGCGAGGAATCCATTAAAACAGCCAGCACATCTGAGCAAATACCAGCTTGTAATGGTTCACACATCCACTTGGGTGTCCAGGTATTTGGTTAAATATTATTCCAACTGTGTCTGTGAAGGTATTTCTGATGAGATTAGCATCTAGATGGTAGACAGGTAAAGCAGGACCCACGGTGTGTCTGGGACTCGCCCAAGCTGCTGAAGGTCTGGGTAGAACCGAAGGCTGAGTAAGGGGGCTCGTCTCTGCCTGACTCGGGGGGGATCCTCCTTCTGCCCCGAGACTCAGACTTGGGCCGGAACCACACGCTGAGCTCTCCTGGGCCCCAGCTCGTGGACAACTGCACATCTTGGTGCTTCTCAGCCTCCAAGGTCTCAAGAGGCAATTTTACATGCTTAGATACACACACACACACACACACACACACACACACACAGTAACTGTAACAGGTTGGGGTTTTGTGTGGTAGTTGCTAGCGTCAAATTTCCAGTTACCAAAACATTAGAATTCTGATTGAGAAAGGAAAGGACGCCCCCAACAACCACGTCTGAGGCTAAAGAAGCTCGCGCCAACATCACTGCCCAAGCTTTACGTGCTCACCGCCCAGGGACTTTTCGCGACATGATCAAGGTGGTTTCAGGCTGGCAGAGCAAAATCATTGCTATTTGACTTTCAACTGTGAAATTTTGCAGTAATATTATGAGTTGCTCCCCTTAACAATTGTCTGGCTTCCAGACTCCTGGGAAGGTGAAAATGATTTAGAGTTTATGGGGAGTAGTGCAGTTTAATCATAAAATCGGGGCTGCTGTGAAGGCCAAGGGGGCACCAACGGGTTCTCTTCTCTTCTCCTGTTCTGATTTACCTGATTTTCAGCCTGATATCTTTTTTAAAAAAACAGATTTGCTTTGAGTTTTTGCACATCCACCAAGTCCGTTTGAAAGCTTGACTCTTGGAGAATGGAAATGATTTCATGGTTAGGAAAGATTGTCCACAGACTTTTTTTCTTTTGTTTTTAAGCGGTGGTTTTTTATTCTGCCTTCAGAAAGAGCCGCAGTCTACATATTAATAAGCTTGCCTGATTTGAGAAGAATTAGATGAAGCCAAAACATAAGCCCTAGAAGTGGAAAGCATATTTCTGTGACACTGTCAGCAGCTCAGAGGGGCTGTCCTAAAGGATTCTCTCCCCCAAACAGCAGCTTTGAGTCTGCACTGGCATTACAGGCAGCAGAGGGATAGCACGGACCGGCTCCTTTAAAAATCCTGCCGTTGCATGATGGAGCTGCCATTTTCAGATGGAGTCCCGACTTCCAAAAATTTCTTTAATATAAAGCTTAATTAGGGCTGGAGTTCCCACTGTGGTGCAGCGCGTTGAAGATCTGGCATTGTGGCAGCTGCAGCGTAGGTCACAGCTGCAGCTCAGATTCAATCCCTGGCCCAGGAGCTTCCTCACACCATGGGTACAGTTGAAAAAGAAAGAAAAAAAAAAGGGAAATTAGGGCCATCACTGTATTACTTCAGCTACTGTATACATAGCTTCCCCACAGACTTGATAAGAAAAAGAATCTTTTTGAGGCACTAGCCATTCTTTGAGATTTCCTTGCTCTTTGGTATAAGTTGACTGTTGTCCTGACCCCTGTGTTTTGGGGAGCCAGTCCTAGGTGGGATATATGGGCGACCAGTGCTCAGAGCCAGGCTCCAGACTTAGGCCCACCTCCTCCAGCGTCTCCAGAACCTAAGCTGGCTCCTCGTCCCCTGTATCCAGCTCAACGCTTGCTGAGCTCCTGATCTCATGCACACCCTCACCACATTCCCACTCTCATTCCGAATGGACTTTCTGCTTCCCCTGCCTTCCCAATCCCAGCCCAGGTTCCTCTTTGCTCCATTTTGAGTCCTGACTCCATCCGGAAACATTCTGAGACCATCTCGATCCACGGACCCTAATCCCCTGTTCTTCGGCAGAATTAGTTCTTCGTTGCTTCATGGGTTCATTTGGTTGTTTATCCATCAAATGGGTGTTAAGCCCCTCAATTATCAGACACTAGTCTAGGCACCGAGGACACACGGACGAACGAGTCGCAGCCTGGAACTTTCACAAAACACAATCCCACGCCCCCCCCCCTTGCCGGGGACAAGCAGGGAGGGACACACACTGTAGGTAGGACGAAGGGGTTCCTGCTTTGGGGTTTGGCTGGGGTCCGAGTCCTCTGGGGATGCTGGGGAGGTCAACTCACGGAGGAAGTCTACGGCAAGGTCGGGCAGGGCCTGGATCCTTGGCCACCCTGAGGCTTCATCACACTGACCCTGGGCGCGTGTCCGTGGGCTGTGAGGCTCCAGAAGTTCTCCAGGTATGAGAAGTTCGATTTAGACGAAGGCCCTGGTGGTAGGCCAGACCTACTACTTGGGAGTGTATTTATTTAGGAAGAAACCACCGCTTGTGGTATCAGAACAGGAGAGGAGTGGATTCCTCTCCGAGTTCGTGGTTTCACTTTGTCTAAAAACGAAAATGACCACTAGCCATTTATTTGTCCTTTTATGTGATCGGCTAATTAAGTCTTACTATTTATTGCCACCTGGCATGTGTCTGGGCTAGAGATCCAAATATCAAGAAGGCCAGTCCTGATTGCAGTGTCACAGTCTACTTGCAGAGATAGTCACACTGCAGTTCAATGTGTTCAGAGAGAAGCTGGTGTCAGGTGCCAGGTCTCAGGCAGCATGCAGTGTGGAGGTTGCTGCTGGTGACACTTCACAAAAGCCTGGCATTTCAGCGGAAGGGCAGTTTCAATGAGATGCAAAATGGGCCACTGGACACCAGGCCTGCTGTCAGCAGAGAAAGGAAAACTGCTCTTAACACTAATAAGAGAAACATTGATGATTAATATGAATTTTTTTTTTTTTTTTTTTGCTTTTTAGGGCCACAACCGAAGCATATGGGGTCAAATCAGAGCTACAGTTGCTGACCTAGGCCACAGCCACAGCAACGCCAGATCCCCGACACAGAGCAAGGTCAGGGATCGAACCTGCATCCTCATGGATACTAATGGGATTCATTTCTGCTGCACCACAACGGGAAAGCATGTTGAATGGCTATCACTGTGCAGTCCCTTGAAGCCAGTGATTTAAGGCCCTGGCACAGGTGGGTGATATTGTGGTAGGCATTTCCACTCACGTCATCCCATTTGATTCAAACCTCCAGTGAGTTAGGAATTATTATCTCCATTTTACAGATATAAGGCTGAGGCCTTGTGCACGTAAGGAGCTTGCAGAAGGCGGTGGAGCCAGGAAAGCAGGATCTGAGATGGAACCCGGGTCTCTAGGTTCCTCTCTGGAGCTCACGCTGGGGTACGATGCTGCCGCTTGCACCTTCTCATGTCACCAAAACAAACTTAAGAGATTTAATTAATTCAAGCTTACTTCTAGCCCCTTAACAAACACAGGTGGAAGTCTCTGCTGGCAGAATGTGGCTCAAAGGAAGTTACAGCTCATCATTTCTAATCACTGGACAAAGAACTCAGGGACAGCTAGGTGCAGCCATTGACCTGGGTGGGGAGGGGGGACCACATCTAGAAAAACTGGCATTTGGTTGCTAATGAAACATTTTTAAAAAGTCTTATTGCTAATGTGTCTTTTGAATTAGACATTCAAATGCTTGAGGATCATTTTGCTTAGGAATGAAATGAAGTATGGATGCAAGAATATTTTATGAAAGTGTGATCATTAAATCGCATCAGTTATGTGTCAATTATTTTCATTTCTATGTTATTAAAAGTTTAGGGAGGAGATAAAAAGGAATTTCAAATAAATTCCCCAAACTTGTTTCCGAAATGACATTTGTAAGTCTTGCGTTGGTAAATATGGACTTTACACTTGATTTCTGGGGACAGCCCTGGGAAGCACTGCATTTGTGGGAAAGCATGAGTTTTTATCACCTTTGGGGACTGAGGCCCATTCATTTTTCATTTTCCCTACTCTCTCATTTTTGTGCTGATTTTCATCAAACCCAGTGGTATAGGAAGCCAGCACCCGTTTCTCTCATTCTCTGGGCATTTCCACTTCCCGCCAGGTGCCCCCTTTTATTTCCGTGCACCATGACGTCATCTCTCAGTATCCCAAACAGTCCCTCGCTTTGCTTTCCAGTGCTGGGTGTCTGTGCCCTGCTTTCCACGGCAAGACCAGTGTCAGAGAACAATCAACGATGTCTGTTTTCTGGGACCACTTTTGAAATATTTTCTGTTACTGAGCATCTTCCAGGCGGCGTGGCCAAAGTGCACGCACGGACCTTTGCTTGATAAGCTGCAGAACCAGAACTGGCCTCTGGATAAGTGCTTTCTGGTAGCTGTCTTTGAGGAGCTAATTTTTCAAGCTGAGAGAGCGAGCGAGTGAGAGAGAAAAGTAGAAAGAGAGATTTCTAATTTTTTAGGTAACTAATGACTTAAGTAGAGGAAAAGAGGCAATTTAATAAATACATTTTGGCACACATTAAACCGTATCTACTTGGTTCTGGTATAAAGTCAGCCTCCCGTTGATTAGTAGCAGAGGTCTTTTCATTTGGAGGATTGGGTTATTTTTGAATTCTCCTTATTACAGTAAATTGAACATCATATTATGAAATCCATTTCACTTTTTATGGACGTCCCTGCCTCCTCCAGGGGCTTCTTTAGACATTTGGTTTACTGGGGAAGAGTCATTTATTCCCTGCAACGATGCCCACGGTGCTGGCGCATTACGGCAAAGAAAATAAGCCACAAAATTCAAGTTCTTATTGCAACATAGTATCGACGTACATGATTTTCTTAAAATAATGAAAAATGTTAGCATACGACATCCTAGGGAAGGATAGAAGATTCTTGCATATCTAATCGAAATGTTATCATCCCAGAAACACATTCGTAATGTGACCTCTGTCAGCTGCCTCGTAGGGAAGAAATCCTTTCAAAAAGGCAAAAGTTTCCAAGGGAGCATCGTGGGCTGGAAGAAACCCTCAAAAAAGAAACTGCATTTTCAACAAGAGAGCCTCAAACGGCGGAGGCTGTACTCAGGAGATCACAGGGCCCTTCTCACCGTTGTCTTAAACTGTCAAAATTTGACTCCTTTTGGATTTTTGAGCAATTCAAAAGAGATACTTTCATAAACAGTTTCGTAAATGACAGCACATCTAATTCCTGGGCTTTTGAACATCAAGCTGAGGATAGCCCAGGGGCTGACAGAGAAATTCTCCCGAAGCCATAAAGCAATCTAGGAGGGGAGTTGCCAAGCTGTTGACACAGGGAATGGAAATGAAATTCTCCAGGAGTCTCCCAGACCCTCTTGCTCCACTCGGCTCGGCCGGATGCTTGCTGATTGGTGCCGTATATCTTGATGATAGTATCCCATTTCAGAAATGTTCTGACATTATCTATTTGGAAGTTTGAGAAATAGTATAAAACCCCCAATGCATTTGAGCACACATTTCAACACAGCAATCACAATACCCATTTCCACTGATGCAAGATGCAGGCTTGAACCCAATTCCGATACCTTCATTTCTAAGTCGATGGGAATCTGAAAATCTTTTTGTGGCTAACAAGGTTAGACGAGCCTGGCTCCTTCCTTCCTGAACACAACCCCATCTCTGTCGTCAGTCCTCCTGGAGGCTCTGCAAGCAGAGGGCTTTGGCTGTAGAATATGTATGAAGGAGCAAACAAACAGGAAAGATGAGTAGGGAAAAAAGTTTTAGAGAGCAGAACTGAGAGAAAATGAAACAATGAGGATTTGAAAAATGCAATGCAGTAGAGGCTTATCCATTAAAAACGATGGCACGTCTCCGAACGAGAGCAGAAATAAAACGGCTGGAATTTGTTTATGTCTTGAAAGATTCAGGTTCAATTCACAAATGGCAAAGCTCATTGAATCCAATGTGACCTTTCACATTCTTATCGTCTAGAGGTTCCGTTCATCTAGGAGCCCATTAGACTCTGGAATTAGCTCATGGGCTCCCTGGTATATATGGGGTGACAGAAAAACTGCAAAATAATGATACCCAAATCACCTTTAATTTCATATTTAGACGTCTTCCAATTTACTTTTATCACACGAGCACAGGTAGATGCCAAAGCGAACACTCAGTTACTATTTCCAGCTTGTTAATAATCAAGTTACATGTTTCCAATCATTGGTATTCTCAAGTGCTACAAATGAAAATCAAATTTGCAAGATGCAACACATCCAGGGAAGTCATATCTGCTATTCCTCTCTCAGGCCAAGAAAGACAAGTTTTTAATCAGCAGTCAACTCTGCAGTCTTTGGAGTTGGTTTAAACTAAGTCAGCAACTCTGATTCTTTTATTTGAAGAACAAATAGCAGGATAAAATTCCTAAGCTCTAGAAATACACCATCCTAACTTGCCACCAAAAGATTTTAAATTCCTCAGTTCAAAAATGAGAACAGTCTTTTCTCTGTCTCTCTCTCTCTCTTTCACTCGCTCCCTTCCTCCCTTTCTCTCTCCTCTTTCCTTTATCCTCTGCCCCCCCCATCCTATATTCTCAGGAACTGGGAATATCCTTAGGAATATTGATCCTTGGGGATCAGTAACTCTGTGCAAGCCCTAGCTCTGCCATTTCATTGCTGAGTAGCTTTGGACAAGTGACTTGACCCCTTTTAATCCCCACTTTGTTCACCATGAAATGGATGTAACGATACTCATCTCACAAACTTGTGAGTTTTTAAAAGGATAACACATGTAAGAACAGGTAGTGTGGTGTCTGGGGGACCCAGATTATGCTCAAGACTCTTGATTACAAGTGATAGAAACACAACTCAAACTTGTTTATTCAAACCAAAGGATGCAGTGTCACACAGAAATGAGAAGTCCGGGGTGGTTACCTTCAGGTCTGGCTGCATCCAGGGTCAACAGTGTAGTCTGGGCCATTTGTCTTTATCTCTATAGGACCCCTTCCTAGCAAAGATGGCTACAACGGCAGCAGAGACACATGGTCTCTGCTTGGTGCCTCAGCAGGAAATAACTGAACGTCCACACAGGCAAGAACCTGACTGGTCCAGCAGGATGACTGATGGGAGATTTGCCACATATAATAGAGACAACAGAGCTTGAAGAAGAGAACCCGGCGTGCAGCCCCTCCCCATGAAGCTCATTGAATGCAGTTCTCAATCTCGTACTGCTTCTACAAGTCAAAGACACAGTAAACCAAGGCATAAACAATTCTAACATTCACTGCTGTGTGACTTTGGCAAACTACCCAACCACTCTGTTTCCTCATTTACAAAACTGTGATCATGATATTATCTCCCTTGTGTGGTTATTGTGAGGATTCAAGCAGATGATGAGCATCAGGAACCCAGCCCTGGGATTTCTATTTAATAAGCCATCGATGATAGCCAGCTATAATTATTGTTATATTAACTTCTACGAGTCCTATCTTTCTAGGGCTTGAGTTGATTAAAGAATCCAATAAAGTGCTAATTAAGATCAATCCCTAAAACAAAGAATCGAGGCACAATTTGGCAAGGCTTTGCTTGGCCTTGGTGGGGGGAGGGGGTCCAACTCTAGGAGAGCATCCTGGGCTGGCACCAAGTTATCTCTGTGGTCTGGCAAGGGTCCACAGACTTTACAGAAGTCTCCGCTGCAGAGTCACATCCGTCTGGGCACTTATTTAACAGCAGAGGCCATCTCTACTGACAAGGAGGAGATGGGACTGATGAGCAGGAGCTGTAAAGAGATGGCATGTGAGTGTGCGGTGCAGAGCCCCAGCCAGGCACATGTTAGGTGGCCCATCTCTATGAGCAGGCCGAGTACCACTTGGTGGCTCCCTACCTCATGGTAATCAGCCTCTATCACACCTGTTCTCCTGACCACAGAGGTGCACACATCCCCTGGGATGGCTCCTTATTCCCCACCGGCCACTGGGATTGGTCCAGTGTTTGTCAGAGTCACCCCGGGAGTTTTTCCAGGGGAAGCTGGGAGAGAAAATTTGTTTCGTCTCTGGGGAAGCAGAGTTGAATAGATGTAATGCTGGGGTCATGGGCGGAGACTTGGGTCATTGCTGGAGCCGAAGAAGAGAGGAGAGCTAGCATGTTTCTGCTGTTCTGAAGCCCCCCTCCCTCCACTGCTCTGAGCTGCACTGCATGACCTGCAGATGAAAGCCTTTTGGGCTTGGCCTCCCCATTTACATCAGAAAGAGCCCTGACATTATATGTAGAATCTTAAAAAAAAAAAAAAAAAAAAAGGATACAACGAACTTATTTGCAGAGTAGAAACAGACTCCAAAGGGGGCTGGCGGAGGAAGGGAGGGACTGGAGGTTTGGGCTGGCATGAGCGCGCTGAGGTCTACGGAATGGCCGGCCAACGGGCACCTGCCGCGTGGCACCAGGAGGTCTACCCAGTACTCTGTGATGATCTACATGGGAAGAGAATCTGAAAAAGAATGGATACGTGTACACGTGTAACTGAATCACTTTGTTGTCCAGCAGATTATCATCATATTGTAAATTACCTCTACTTCAATAAAATTAAAAGAAAGAAAAAGCCCTGACAACTGCCAAAGGCCCTTGCATGGGCAGTGGCCCACTCAAGCTTCACAACACGCCCCCCACCAGCAATGAGAACTCTGTCTGTTCCTGCCCAGCGGCTCCTGGACCAGGGAAGGCTGCATTTCCAGCGGTTGCTGGTGAGACAGACAGAGGGACCACTCCCAGGACCTCACTCCCTGTCATTCCTGACTCTCCAGATTAAACTTGGTTACCTCATGCTAACGGATAAAGGGACAGTCGCTCAGGGGTCACCTGCAGCAGCCTCACGACCAATCTCGCCCCACGTGGTTTCACTCTCCCCATTTCTGCCTCATGTTACTTGAAATCAGTGCCTCAGTGCGCCAGGGCCAGACCAAAGAAGTTCCCTAAGAGGAAATACACTGCTTTTCCATCTTCAGATTAACAGTTTTGGAGGCTGAGACAGAAGACTTGGTACGGCTGGCTTTCTGGTCTGATTTCTCATTTGTAGTTTCCCAGGCAGATGTGAATGAGGACAAACCACAATCTCAGCATCAAAATCCCCATGCCTCATGCTTTAATTTCCAAGTCACAAAAACCCAGGCGTGTCTGGCACCTCCCAGAAGGGCAGAGGTGGCGGGGGAGCCGCGCCTTCCTGGCGGCCCAGGTGCACGCTCTCCAGCGCTTCACACCACTTAAAAGATTCTGCCCAAACTGCCAACAATGTGCTACAAACAAAGCCCTTCCCGAAAATGGATCAAAAACACTTTGTAATGAGTGAAGGCGCTGCTTTCAAAAGGGCCAACAGCTAACAAAATCCTGTGAGTGACCCACACGCAAATGGCCTAACGCCCACCAAAGCATTTACATTTGCAGAAGCAGTTCTCCAGGCAATCTCTCCACATGCGTATCCGTGGGAAGAGCTGACTGTACTCACTGGTTTATTCCGTACACACTGCGGAAGGAAGAGCTAGAGTAGTTCTGGGATGATCTCAGTCCAACAATTACTGGACAAATGGATCCAAATTCCATAAAAAAAAAACGTGGTGCTTTACCTCTGGAGGGTTTCCCCAATAGAAGACACTGTCATTCACTATCTTTCAGGCCTTTCTTTACATCACCCCTTCAGTGCCAGCAGGTATCCTGGCTGCTCGGCGTGTCTGCTCCATGCCAGCCACTCCCAGCACAGGGCCAGACACACGGGGGGATTTTCGCTGCAGCGAGGGTCCTTCCTCTGCACCCCCACCACTCCAGGCTCTGTTGCAGACTGCAAACTCCTTTTCATTATCCATCTATCCCACTCAACTGTGATTACTGTGGGAGTGGCAACAAGTCCAATTAAATGCAGCATCTCCGGCCCTGCGGCAAGCAGGCCAGCTAGAGTAGGTATAAGGAAAAGTCTAGAACAGAAGAACTCAAGCTGCCTAGGGGTTCCAGATGCCAAGAGAAGCACCCAGGGTCTCCTGGGCAGAAAGATATTTTGCTTCTTTGTTGGAATGAAAGAGCTAAGCACATAGAACCTTCTTGGCAAGGCTGCACTTGCACCCCCCACCCGCTTCTGCCTGAGGGTGGAGCCCAAAGCCTCTTCCTTCCCCTCCACTCGCCCACCTGCAGAAGCCCTCCCTGCTGCAACCACAGCGCCGTGCCTCCAGCTCCGCTGCAGATCAGGGACAAGGGATGCCCACCCCCAGGTCCGGAGGGTCCCCTTTCCCCTCCTCCAGAACGCGTGTGCTCCTGCCCTCGCATGCTGGTTGGCTGCGTTACCCAGGTTCAAGGTGCAGACTCTGGCTAGCTCGAGACACCAACCTTTATAAGAACACTGGGGCTGAGAAAATCAATGGTGTTAATTGGCGAACTCTCCACTGGAGATGCTATCCTTGAAGAAAACCGGATGTAAAACAAGCTCTGTAATGTTTCTTTTGTTACACGACCCCTCACACGTTTGTCCAGAGTTTGGGGCTTTCAAACCACACAAGGTTTTATGTGATCGTTATAAAATCCTTTCTTTTCCCAAAGGCAGGGTAGTAAGGATTAAGTTTGACTGCTGAAGACAGCTTTGTTGTAAACGGTCTCTAATGTCACAAAAGTAGCTTGGAAAGAAAGGCTTATTAAACAAATTTCTTGGGTTGCAAATCATTGGAAGCAATCACATGTCGTGTTCATTTGTTTAACCTGAAAGGTACCCTCTTGTATGTTTAAAGAAAGGATGCAAATTAACGCTGTTCCCAGTGCCTCCAAGAAAGCCGGTTTATCTTAAAGGACATTGGGGAGGCCCGTGAAAGAAATCAGAGTGAAGTTGAGCACACACCCTCCTGTGGTTTTCCACCTCTTTTGTAAGGTCATTCACCGGAAGCTGTGTCCGTAGTAGACTGGATATGACATTAATCTGAGGATGGGAAACCCCAAAGGAACTTCACCCATCTGGTCCAGTGCTGTCGCCCTACAGTCAGGTGGACGGCACAGCGAGGATGTCTTCCCCACCCCCACCCCATCTCCTGACCCCGAGCTCCTGACACAGCGGTTAGCTCCCTGATCTGGAGCCACCCTTGGTTGCTTAATCGACGGGAAGTGAGTGTAAGTGAGGGTTGGGTGTAATGGGACAAGGGGATGAGGCCTACGGGAGCTTTTGAGAAAATGGTTTGAGTTTTTGAAGAGTGTCACCAAGAAGGGAAGAGCTCACCAGCAAGTGTGGGGATTTTAGTCCTGCTCACAGGAGAGCCCGCAACACCAAATTTTTGAGTCTTTGGCAGGGCCAGTCCTTGGGCAGGGGTGGTGGCCTTTCTCCTGTTCCCCCTTAGTTCCAAGACCCCTATCTGGCTCTGACTCTGGAGCCCTTGGTGAAGACAGCTGCCTCCCAGCAAGGCACTGCCTCCCGCTAAGCAGAGCCAGGCCCAAGCATCTCTCCTGGATGCCGCACTCCACCGGCCCAGTGCCACACAGTCCACACCGACAGTCAACAAGCTGGCCTCTCTTTCCTGGGGTGCGAATCAGAGACGCTAACAGGAGCTAGTCTCTTCTTCTTAACAGCTTAGGAGTTCATATTACAATGCTATTCACATGAAAAGTAGACTTGATGCATTAATTGTAACAGGACATCAGAGTGCACTTGTCGGATATCGGTAAGCATCTAGATTCAATGTTGGTGCTATTTTTCCCTTTTCACTTCTGATAAGATCCCAGTTCTGATTGAGTCCTGGCAGAAAGAGATTATAAGAGGACCGTTGTATTCTTCCCACTGAAGTTTATTTCCCCTATGTGCATACCCTACAGATTTTTATATTTTGTTATTGTAAAAACCCTTTACAGATGATGACTTGGAGGATTAGAGAAGTTGAATAAACTTCCCAAAGTCTTGCAGTCAGCCAACGAAAAACACCAGAAAAGAATGGCAAAGGTTCCTCACTTCACCAGCCATCTTAACTCAACACTTATCACTGCCTGGGACGGTGCTGCTAACACTTATTACTGCCTGGGGCGGTGTGGAGGGTCCTGAGGCTTGGTCCGGGCTCACTGGATAAAAGGCGCCTTAATCTGATCCCACATTGTACCCCACCTAGTTGTTTTCCAAAAGCAGCCCATTCAAACACACTCAGCCAAGGTGTGGCCTGGGGTGGCAGCGGCGGGGGTGGGGGTGGGGTAGGATCCACCATGCTGCCCTTGGAGAACCACCAGGGCTCATCACAAAGCAAACACTGCTGAGGTCCTCCGAGCAAACTTTCATTAAGGATATTCATGTGTTGGGTCAGGCAAGGCGCAAATACCAACGTACGAATGTTCGCCACATCTTCACCCTGGGAAAGCAGATTTCTTTCCCACTCAGAAAACAGAACCCAGGAAGCCCCTAGTGTGATGGCTTAGAACACGTGGCCCTGGAAGGGCCTCCTGAGCCTGCCAGCAGCCGGGTGATCTCCCTGCCACTTCAAGGGGTGAGTCCACTCACTGAGGTCCTCAGCCAACCAGGCCACAGGGAGCAATACGCTTCCGAGAGCTGCCATGGGAAGCCCCACAACTGGTGGCCTGACACAACGCACGTGCCCTGGAGCTCGCCGTCCTGGAGACCCGGCATCTGACATCAAGATGTCCACAGGGCCGAGCTCCATCTGGAGCCTCTAGGAAGGATGAGTTCCAAGCCTTTCCTCCAGCTTCTGGTGGTCCCAGGTGTTCCCGGGCTCGCAGAAGCATCGCTCCCATTCTCCACCTTCACAAGCTTCTCCCCGTGTCTCTGTCTTCAAGTGGCCTTTTGCCTACAAGGACACCAGGCATATTGCATTAGGAGCCCACACTAATGACCTGGTTTCACCTGTTGCCCTGTAAAAGGACCCCATCTCCAAATAAGGTCACGTTCTGGGGACCGGGGGCTGGGTTTCCAACATACCTCTTTCAGGGGACAGAATTCTCAGTGCTGGGCACCCACGTGCTCACTGAAGAGCAACTAAGAGCGGGTGAGTCCAGGTTCTGGTGACCCAGCAGCATCTGCGGAGCACTGGATCTCGACAGACCCGCCACGGGCACCAGAGGCTGATCCCCGGCCCCGTGGCTGAAGCATGGAATCCGGATGTTGACCTGCTGAGCTCTGCACTCTCCCTGCCCTCTGAGAGCAGCAGCAGGGGAACTGGCTGTGCCTGGGCGCGCGCAGCCTCCCCAGGGCAGGAACCCGCAACGCGGTTACCGGGTGCACCTGGCACCCAGTCTCCTGACCACCCTGGCCCCGCTGACATTTGGTAAACTGAGGCACAGAGTTCGTGAGGAGGAGGCGGGAAGGGCGCGGCTCAGCTTATGAGCGCAGGACGGGCCTGCGGAAGCAGAGGAGCGACACCGTGGCTGCGAGGCCGGAGCGGGCGGGCCTGGGGGCCCGGAAGACCCGGGACAGGCAGCGTCAGACGGCCGCGAGCTTTCACCGGGGGCCGCTCGGTGGTCGCCGCACTGGGCATGCTCCGACCTGGGCGGCTCGCTGACGGGGAGGCGGTGCCCACCCTCGGCCCCGCCCCCGCCGCCTTCTAGGCCCCGCCCCAGTAGGTCGACACCTCACTTCCCTCAAGTCCGGGTCCCGCCCCACTCTGGGGCCCGCCCCCAAGCCCCGGGCCGGCCCCGCCTCTGCGCGTCCGGGCCGCTCTGCCGCCACGTCCCTGGCGCGTCGGCCCCCAAGCCCTACGTCAGGCCCCGCCCACAACCCTCGGCCCCGCTCTCGCCCCGACCCCCGCGCCCAGGACTTGCCCTGGCTTGTCGCGTTCCCTCAGTTCTGCGTGTCGGTGCGCTTGCAGCTCCTCGCGGTCAGCGGCTCGGGCACCTGGTGAGTGTCTGGGTTGCCTTCCTCCTGCCAAAGTTCGGGCTCTCTCTGAGGAGAACAGGCGCGTGGAGCCCGTGGGACAGTCCAGCCCTCACTGTTCCTCCCCTCTCCCCCCGACTCCCCTGCCATTATGGTGGGACCTCCTCTGACCCCCAGCCACCCCGCACTGTCCCCAGGTATGACTAGGTATGCCCAGGTGTAGCCAGCCTTTTTCCAGCCTGGAGTTCCTCGACCAGGTTGGAAGACAGTGGCCTGGACTGGGGGTTGTGGCTGCTCCCGCTAAAGCACTAGTGGGTCAACACTTTCAACGCCCTGGCGGCCCACCCTCCTGCCCCGCACTGCTGACCAGTGGCAAGGGGGCCGCTACTCTGCCTTCGGCTCCCAGGAAGCTTCCAGAAGTCCCTCCTCTGGCCCTTTCCTGCAGCAGGCTGTAAGCAGACCACTTGTGCAGAACCCCGCATTTCTTCTTCCTTTCTTGAGACTGTGAGAGGAGGATCAAATTCTGGGGTCCTTAACACGTGGCTGGTGTTTGTATACGTTTCGCCCACGTTGCCTCCCTAAACGCTGACACATTCCCCGTTTGAGAGTCATTTACACTGGGCGCCGAAATTCCTTAGTCAAGGCGTTCTAAACCGTGTACCTCGCTCCCTGGACTCATCATTTCCTGAGTCTCAGAATGGGGTTTGCTCTCTCGTCCTCAGCCCAGGAACTGGCTTTCTGTTCTGGAAGCACTTCTTGTGTATGAGCACAGCTTTTGCTTGGCCGGGTAGATGGTTCTCAGGCAGAGGGAGCTGATGTGTCCAGAGCAGCGGTCACCATGGCTGTTTCCCGCAGAACGCGAAGCTGCTGAACGTAAAGAGCTGAGAATTAAAAGACTGGCTATTGAAATATCAGCCCTTGGAGGGTCTAAGCCAGGCCCTCCTCTCCATGTCCCGGTTCAAGACATGATGGGGGGGGGGGGTTGTAGCTTTCATGAGCAACCCCCCCCCCCCAAGAAAACACTCAGGGAGGTGAAAAAGACACAGAAAAGAAAGCTTAGCACACGTGGGGGTAAACAACTTTAAGAATGCAACATCAGAGCATTCCTCTGCAGCTGGTGGTTAGTATTGTGTTAACTCAGATGCTTGTCCCATGAGGCCATTCAGGCCAACCCCACACTTGCTAAGTAGCAAAGCAGAGCTGGTCTTGCTCTGGCAGGTGTTTCATTTCTTCTTGGGTTCTTGTTTTGAGTTAGGATTTGAGTGGGAGGGTGCTGCCTGTTACAGTTGGGGACTGGGTGAACCAGGCCTCAAGGGTAGAACTATACAAAGGTGAATGTTCCTCTCATTAAACAAATCTGTGTTACACCAACTAGATTTAACTAGGCCTATTAGATGCTGTTTTCAAAAGCCTTTACTGCTGGAGAACAGAGGTTAAAGAAATAAAGCTCCAGGTGTGGACACAGTTGCTACTTCACAGGCTTACTCATGTTCAGCTGCTGAGATTCTTAAGCCTTTCTTTTCCTCTCTGTTTTGGTCTTGCTTGGGTATCAGTGGAGCCTCACCTGGGCCTTATCTTGCGCTCAGCCTGCTGTTCCACGCTTCCGTTACAGGTGCCTCGCTCAGGGAGTCGGTCCTTCCTGCAGGGGAGGAGGTCAGAGTCAGGCCTGAGGCAGAACACGAACCCCCCCGCCCCCAACCTCTTCCTCCAGAAAGTCTTCCTTTCTCAGGAACCCCAAATAGGTACTCTTTTTAGTTTTTTTTTTTAAACAAAATAGGCATACTAAAATAGACTTATTAAGTTGCCTTTATTCTTATTTTGCAGAGAAACAAGCATTTAGAAGCCAGGCAGGCAAACCAAGACTGTTGCATTTCAACTCCCCTTTTTGGGGCATCAATGCCCTTTTCGCTTTATAGTATATTTTCCTTGGTTGGAGAAAAAAAAGCGAAACAGTGTTTTCTGAATGCCCTTTTCTAGTAGTCATCTGCTAACGTTCTTGCAGGTTTGTTTTCACACTTCACTCTGACCCAGCCTAGCTCCGTGGCCCCAGCGTAGTCTTCCTCTAGAACAGTGCCTGGTATGCGGTGGCATCTAGGCTCCTTGAGGCGTGTGTGCTAGGCTTCTATCTCTGAAAGGCCCTAAGCTCATTGGCTCCTGTCACAGGCCTCCCAGACCCTCGTTTCCTGAGATGGGTCGTTCTGATACAACTGCTATCTGAAAGAGCTTGGCCTTATCGCAGAATATTATTTAAATAAATCCTTAAAATTTAAAAATAAGAGAAGAAACTGATATTCTCATCCACTCTCATTGGAAGATAGTGGCCTTTTCATAAATGCACGTGTTAAATGAACCAACCCCATGCCCATTCTTGGTTTGGGTGTGTGTGGTTCATCTGGGGAGGGAGGTTTGGGTGTGCAGGGTGGCTAGTTTTCTCTTGGTTGACATTAGTTTTCCTGGTCTGTTAGCTCTTCAGGCCTGTCCTGGGCACAGGTAGATGAAAGTTTGAGATCCACTGTTATAGATAGTACTGCAAAATGTGTTCTGGGGCCTTTGGGTAACTGCTGCATATCTGCTGGTCAGTGGAAAGAAATAGCCTAGTTTTTTTTTTTAATTCCTAAAAAAAATTAACAGTGGTAAAGAGCTTATATCAGAGGGCTGCAGGGCTTGGGTAAAACCATATAATGACTATATGGGCTACAGTGAATGACTTACCCCTTTATGTAACAGTTAGAATGAATTGCCTAAAAAGAGGAATAAGTCATTTCTGTGACCTTTTGTAACCTTTGAAGGAATCCAAGTGGTTTTGGCAGATGTGGCTGAGAGGTCAGTTGGTCTCAGACAGTGTCTTGCCGAAGCGGTTGGGATCGCTGGCAGCGAAGCCAGTCTGTGGCGGCCACCCTCCTGATGTCTGCAGTTAAACAGCTCACTAACAGGGGCCCCAGGAGCCACTGACACAGCAATGACATCCTTGGCTAGGTGCGAGATACTGCAACTTGTTTTTAATACTACAAGTCGTTTTCCCTTAGATTGGGGGCTTAGCGGGGGGTGGGGGGTGTCTCTAGGCCTCAGGTTCCTAACAACCCCCCCCCCAAACCGGAGTAAATTCATTCGGCCTACAATGCAGCTGTGATAAAAACAGGTAAAAATTCTACAGAAGCATTTTCTGATGGTCGTTAGGTCTGTTGTCACGTGTGCACGTGTATAACCGGGGAAGGAATTGTGAGAGAGCTTCAAGTGCCCGGTGCATTCACTTTCCTACTTGGACAGTTTTCTTGTTAGAATAATTTCCTCCCCGTAACACTTGTGAAGTCAGCAGAGCAGCAGCCCGCGCTGTCTGGCCTGTTCCCAGATGTCCGGGGTGAGGCTGGATGCACGGTCCACCAATGGCACGGCTCGTAAAAGCCGGCACTTGTTAAATCTATTTGTTTTTATTATAGACATCGATCTGCCAGTCGCAATAATGCATTTATGGACATTTTTCTGCAAGCACGGCGCTGGTGGCAGTTTTTACTGACAAATTGAGTCACATGGACAGTAGTTTAGAAAATTCTTACCTTGTTGACAGATTGGGCAGTTCCCACACTGGACGTTCAGAGGTTTCTAGGTGGGTGAAGGGAGTGAATTGAATCTCAGGGTAAAATGTGGGATGGGACGTTTAAATGTCGAGGTTTCATAGATAACGGGTGTTCATTTCTCATTTTTTTTTAAATGTTTGGCTACAGTTCACCCCCAAACAAAAGGGCTAAAAGTAGGGACCGAGGGTGTCCCCTTCAGATTTGGCCGCTTGCTGGTGCCATTAGTAAGAGCCGCCACTGAAGTGCAGGCCCCATCGCTGTCCTCGAAGGGGGGTGCTCTTGAGCTGTAGCGGGACAGGGTTTCTCACAAGAAACTGACTTCTGGTTTAAAAGGCAGATGACAGGCCCCTGGCCAGACCTACTGGGTCAGACCCTGGGGGCTGGTGTCTTTGCAAGGTCCTTAGGGGACCCCGGTATTTGAGCACCTCTTGGCCCATCTTTAGGGTGGTCTGAGAGGGGCCCTCCAGCCCACACAGGCTCCCAAGCTCCCTTCCAGATGGGTCCATTCGCGGCTGGCTCCCTTCTAAGTTGCCTGCGCTTGGGGATCTGCGTATGGCTTTGTAACTCCTCAGAGACATGTGAATCTCTTCGAATCGCACACCCAGCGTGTTATCATAGCATTACAGTGTTCGGTCTTGTGGTTATGACAGAAGATGCAGACGTTAACCAGAACTTGGGCTTTAGTTTTACAAACCCATGTTAAGCATGGGCAGCCATATTGCTGTTTCACACCCATCTTCCCTCTGGAGTGGCTGGTCTTGCTTTTTCTCCCTCTGGGTAGGAGCAGTTTTATGGTCTCAGGTGAGGGTTAACTTTCGTCTCTACAGCCAAGCACAGTTTTGGGGAACTGAACTGAGTTTTTATTTATGAAGTGCCGGCGTTGTGCAGGGGAGGCCAGCGGGCAGGGTTCCGGTGATGCCGTTTACTAGCTGGGTGGCTTCGGGCAGCTGTGAACCCCCAGCTGCCTCCTCATCTGTGGGACAGCAGCGACCACACTTACTCTGTCCACCTGGATGAGCTACACCCGGGAATGGGTTTTGCGGTGTATGAAGCACTGCCTGGATAGAAATCTGAATTTAGAACCATAGTCTCATAGAAGGATGCGCCTGACTGGAGAAAGGATGAGGAACTAAGGAATTCTTGCTTCGCTCCAGTTCAGTTGGCATCCTTGTTCTCCCCTCATCCAGTTGGCATCCTTGTCCTGAATCCCACCCATCCAGTCAGCATCCACCCAGGCCCTCGTTTGGGGTGGTGTACCTGGGTTAACGTTGCAGCCTCTGGGAACAAGCCTGGTTTAGTTTGGACCTGGCCCACTAATTACTATATGTGCCTTTGAGTCAAGTCCCTTAACCTTTTCCGAGCCTTGGTTTCTCCAGAAAGCAGGAAAATGACATTGCCGTTCGGGGTATCAACCCAGGCCCAGCCTGTGGTGAGCTCTGAGTAATAATAGTTGGCCTTCGTTAACTCGGTCACAGAACTGGTTTTGGTGGAGGCAGGCCTAGAAATAGGGTCCCAGCGTCGTGCCCCACCTCCTGTGTGTCCGGATTCCCAGGAGCTGTGGGCCTCCATTTGGTCTGGAGCATCATGGAGCCCAGGGCTGGCTCGCCAGGTCTCTGAAATTCCTTGTCTCCAAGGAGG
This sequence comes from Catagonus wagneri, assembly GCA_004024745.2. Classification (NCBI taxonomy): domain Eukaryota; kingdom Metazoa; phylum Chordata; class Mammalia; order Artiodactyla; family Tayassuidae; genus Catagonus; species Catagonus wagneri. Next base: position 2,146,404 of record PVHT021183705.1, on the reverse strand, counting down.
TGGTTTGCCTGGCTGTCTGTTTCTGGTGTTTTACAGTAGATGGTTTGGGACCTACTAGAGTAGCCGACCTCAAGGTGCTTCCCGCTCACGTGGCACTGTTCTGAGTGTCCAGGTGTGCCATGTTGGTGGCACACTCGTGCTGTGTGGGCCTCGGGCAGGCCAGTGGGCTTAGCGTGTGGTCCCCAGTGGGTGCAGCCTGGCTCCCACAGCCCTCAGTCACTGTCTCTGGGAGGCTTGCCCTTAATTGTCTGTTAAATTGGAAAATTTTCCTGGAGGACCAGACACTGAATCCCGCACTCCAGCAGTGGCTGGGAACCAGCAGCGACACAGGCATGTGACCGCGTTCTCCCCTGAGGGGAGACCTCAGGAGCGAGGGGTCATGCGAGCCGTTGGGTGAGCTTTGTCAGAGTCAGAAGACCTGCCGTAATCTGTGTGTGTGTGGAAATGGGCCTTAATTTGGGGTCTCTTTACCCTCACATCAAGTTCAGCCTGGTAGCGTTGCATTCCAGAAGATTCTGGTGAGTGTGGTGATGACGTTAATACATTTAGTGAAGGCTCCTGCACTGGTTTTCTGCCCTAGGACGTCCTCAAGGGCACCTGGTGATGGGGACACTTGGAGTCTTTGTTCCACGTGTGAGGAGGCTGCCTGGGAACGTGTGGCCTGCACAGGCTCTCAGGAGTTTTCAGCCCGGCATTGTTTGTAACTGCTGCAGGCTTTCCTGCACTCAGCGTGTACTTCACCTTTGCAGTGGTGAGGCAGAGAAGCTGTCACAAGTCTTTTGGGGGAAGAAGTAGCTCAGTACAGCACCTGTATGTTCGGTTAGGCTTTCTGGACATCAATGTAGATGAGCAGGATCCTTTGCGGTGTGGGGGAAACCGTGCCCAAGCCTGTCCCTTTGAGAAAGGGCCCGACCTCTCCCTGGTCTGCAGTCTGCTCCCGGAGAGGCCAGATGCAGCGGCTGCATCTGTGCATGGTTACTGTTTATCAGAGGCGCCCATATATACCCTATACTCGGGGAGAGTGGCAGGACCAGCGGGTGGGTGCCAAGGGAGAGGAGTGTCCATGTGCCAGGCTCTGTTTTGGGGCTCCAGTGACCCCCTTACCATGTCTCCTCGACCTGGTCCTGATCCCGTGGGAGGCATTTTGTGCAGAGGCTGATAAGATTTCTCCAGGTGGACTGGAGGATGTGGTGGGGACCTGCCAGTAGCTCACTTGGGGGCTGGGACGTGTGTGGGGCTGGACAAGGAACCTGGGAGTCGGGGCAGGGCCGCGGGGAGCTGCACTGAGGCTCTTCCCCAAGCCTGTGCCACTTTGGAGCCTTGGGAGTGGGGGGCAAGAGCTGTCCGCACTTGCAGGAGAAGCTCCTTGGCTGACACGGGGGCTGGGTGGGGAGGAGGAAGGAAGGAGAGCGAGGTGCCAGTGGGCAGCCGGCATGCACAGTCGCACGTGGGCAAGCTCCGTCTCATGCGGCCCATCAGGTGCGATGCTGCGGGGCGGCCCTGTGGGGCGGGGTGCCGGGGCCGCGGTGAGAGGGACAGGGCAGGCGCGGGAGACGCCGGAGGTAACCACCGTCTTCCTTGGTGAGGAGGGAGAGGGTGTCCGTGTACACGCTCTTCATTTACGTGACAACAGTCCACGGGGAGGTGGGGGAGAGACCTGGCTTTGCAAGGGGAAGAGAGGCCTTTCCCATGCCTGGCATTTGGGTTCCGAAGCGGGGAGATTGCCTGCTTGTGACTATTCACTCAGGCAGAAATGCCAGCGGGGAGGATTGAGGCTCATTATCAGGCCCACCCCCGGTCCACGCTCCGTGGGGTAGCCTGTGCTTTGCTGCAGGTAGTCACGGCATCTTTAAAATAAAAGTGTCGAGTTAGGGGTGCACAGTCATGTCAGAACGCAGATCAGGAGTGAAGTGTGCACTTCATGTCCCTAGACGCAGACACTAAACGTCCACCCCGCCGAGCACCTGGCGGGGAGGCCAGGGAGGCAGGCCACCGCGTGGGGCCTGAGTGGTCCCAGCGGGGCATGTGCGGGGGAGACCGGGGGTGACAGGACAGGCCGCTGTCCAGTGTGGTCCCTACAGCTGGGCTTGCCCTGAAGTCTCTAGGTCCTGCGCTTGTCCCCTGGTTTCACCGTGACAGCAGGGACCGTGGGGGTGTCGGGGGGACAGAGACTCAGAGAAGAAAGTGTGGTTCCAAGCAGGCGTACCAGGAGTGGGCAGCGACCTTTACTCCTGAGGCTTTTCACACTAAGTGGAAGTACTTGGAATAAAGGGTGAGGAATAGAAGTGATGTATTTCCAAAAGTTACCGAATTTAGCCAGCTATCCCAAGAAAAGCCCATGTGTGCTATTCTTTATTGTGCAGAAAAATTTGTTTCTGTCACCATTGCGTTATCATCAGATTAAGCTGTCGAGGCAGATGGATGCAGCGAGTCCCGGCGGCGTGTGCGCTGATTACACGCCCCGCACCGACTCAGGACCGTCAGTCTCCAGGCCGCCCCTGGGGGCAGGTGCTGGTGGGGAGGGGGCCAGCCCATGGGGTGGGTCCCCGGAGGAGGCTGCGCCAGCGAGGTGGCTTTTGAAGTTTGTGGCAAGAGCTGTTACTTAGAACAAAAATGCAGGTTCTGAAATTAAGTAAGTACTCCTTTTTTTTTTTTTTTGGTCTTTTTGCCTTTATGTAGAGCCGCACCCACGGCTAGGGGTCTAACAGGAGCTGTAGCTGCCGGCCTTCACCAGAGCCACAGCAACACGGGATCCCAGCCGCGTCTGCAACCTACACCACAGCTCACCGCAACACCGGATCCTTAACCCACTGAGCAAGGCCAGGGATCAGACCCGCAACCTCATGGTTCTTAGTCGGATTCGTTAACCACTGAGCCACAAAGGGAACTCCAAGTAAATACTCCTAATATTCAGCATTATTTAATCACTCTTCTGGCCACGAACGACCGCCCTTGTGGATGCCTTCAGCCCAGCAGGGGGACAGGCTCCTGGAGACTGCTGCCTTCTCTCTGTCCTGGGTGAGCAGCAGTTTCCTGAGCGCTGGACCTTCAGGGCTGAAACGGGGGAAGTCAGGGTGGTTGGTGGCGGGACACGTTCAGTCCGGGTCCTGGGTGACAGCCTCACTGTCACTCCACCACTGGCTTCGATGTTCTCGAGTCTTCAAGTCTCAATCAGTAGTTTAGTTTTCTTCGTTTTCCCTACAAAAGTATGGGTTTTAAAAACTTTCTCAGCTTTTTTAGAAAAATTTAGTTTTGCTGTGAGTGTAATTAGGACATTTCCCAGAGCCTCTTGTCATTTCCCTCTGGACCGAGTTCCCCAGTTCTGTCCGTAGCCTTCCCTGGACTGTTTCTCACACCAGAGGAGCCTCCAGAGGTTACGGCTCCAGTCTCCTTGACAGTGATTTTCTCTTCTGTACGTTGAGGTTTCTTGCTCAGAAACCTTCTCGGGGCCTGAGGCGCTCATGCTCTTAGGCACGGAGTAGCCTGACCATCCAGACAGGATGGATTCTTGGAAGGGTTAGTTAAGTAGTCTTTGTATTGGCCAGAAGTGTTTGCAGTGGTTTCTGTGTTGGAAGCAGCTCTCTGCTGTGCTTCAGGCGAGCCCTGGCATTCGTGTAGGAATTCCCACCTGCATCCCGAAACCCGGGTCATGGCCGTGTGCCTTCCTTTCTGATCTTGGACACTCACCGCTGCCCTGCCCTTGGTCAGTGAGACGTGGCACAGGAGGGCCCCGGCTCCACGCTGCCCGGAGTTTGTGTTGGTTGGAGGGTCCCCTGTTGGAAAGCAGGTAAGTTCTCTGCCTCAGGCCTGGCAACTTCTGCTCAGCTCGTGTTTGGGGCTTCCTCCTGGGGTACAGAACAGAGCCGTTGTGGACTCTGGTTTTAGAAGAGAATTTTCCCACCTCTGAAGGAGAAGCTGCCTGGCTCCAGCCTCAGCTTTCACCTGGAGCCCCCGCAGTCTCTGGGCCTCTGTCCCCCGAGAACGCCCATCGGCACAGCGCTCGGCACTGACACAGGGAGAGCATAGCGCCTTTTCCTCCCTCTCAAGTAGCCCTCCCTGCCACCCAGGTCCCACCCGAACTTGGCCTGTTAGTCTCGTGTTGATGCCACTTTCAGCCTAGGCACCTTCTCTAGAAACCTGTGCACCAGCGCTTTGCTTTAAGCGTGGGCGGGCCAGCAGGTGGCCCACAGGCCACTGTGCTTTTCGCCCTGGGATCCACTTCTGATTCAGCCCAGACACAGACTTTCTGAATCCTGTGTCTCAGCAATTCCTGCAGCCTCTTCAGCCCCCGTAAGCCCCCTCCTCTGGGCCCGTCACTTCCAGTCTAGTGTCTGCTTTACTGTAGTTTTGTCTCTCGATGCTGGCTTTCTCTATTGGAAGCTCTCCAAGGCCTCGTGTGGGGCTTATCCTGATGGAAGGCCCCACAAAAGATGCAGGACATAGGTTGCTATTGATGGAAAATGTTCCCTAAAAATCATGTGTTGAAGCCCTAACTCCCAACGTGACTGTGTGTGGTGATGGGGCCCTAGGGGGTCATTAAGAATAAATGTAGTTTTAAGTGGGGCCCTAATCCGGTAGGATCGGTGGTCTTATCAGAAAAGAGAGACCCTCACCAGGGCCCAGGGGCAGGCAGCTGCGTACAAGCCAGGAGAGTTTTGCCAGAGACTAAGTCAGCTGGAACCTTGACCTTGGACTTGGCAGGTTTAGTCGTTGGCATCCCAGAGGTGTGAGTGTGGATGGAGGTAAAAGAGAACAGATGGAAGAGAACCTAAATCTTCCTTCTGGGGTCCCCAGAGGTGGCAGGAGGAGATTTGGGAGGTGGGGCAAGAGACACCTGGCGGGACATGTCCTGGAAAGCTGTTGGGGACACAGACCCCGTGGGAAAGGAGCCATGGGCTCGAGTCCTGGACTGGGTCTTGTAAACAAGAGGAGGAGGGTTACGGAGCCAGCCCACAGCCTCGACTTGCTGTTTGGGACTTTTTGATGGTGGTTTGATTTTTTCCCCTTGCTATTGGTCAGTTCGTTCTCTACTTCTCCCTGGTTTGAAGAGCGTCTTGTGGTCATTCTGTTGGACACTAGCAGGAATTCCGAGAGCCATGCAGTTGGCTGCTTTTCATGCTGAGATGCCTCAGAGGATCCTGGGAGGTCTCTGCCGAGTTGGACTTAGCAGGACCATTCTCACTGGGAGTCTGCAGGCCCTGACTTACTCCATAGTGGCCGGTGTTAATCTGTGGCCATTGCTAGGGAAATGATAGCGTAGGCTTAATTCTCTTCTGGTTGAGTCACCAGTTGGCCATCGGTGCCCTGCATTGTCGGTCTGCAGTCTCAAGTATGGGGGCTGTTGCAAACAAAACTCAAGTTGTAGACTTTTCCCTAATGGATCTTGCCGTTTCTGAGTGCTGACCCTCCATGCCCTTACAGTGTGGCCAGCACCGTGCCCCTGGAATCCACTTTGCAGGGCGAGCCGTGGCAGGAAGAGACTGCTGTGGTCCCTGGCAGGAGAAGCTGCAGTCCTGGGTGCGGTTGTGTGTTGTGCTTTAAATGGTGCCGTTAACATTTAAAATGTTGGTTTGAGTTCTCAGTTATGTTTTATTTATTTGTTTATTAGCACAGCTATGTTTGTTGTTTAATTCCATGGTGAGAGTCTCTAAGAATGTGATTAACCTTGCGGGCCATCTTATAATGTAATTATTAGTGATTGATTCTGTTTATGCTTGAAATCAATAAGAGAGGCGTAATGGTGTGGCATGTAGTTGGGCTCGATTTCTTACATTTTCATAAACGTGATTCTGTGACAACAGAAGTATCTGTTTGTTCCCAGAACAGATTCGATGAATCTCAGGTATCTGATTAGTTTTACGGAACTGTGGTGAAATGCAGTGTTCCTGAAGTGACTTACGTTAATATGGCGAGTGGCTTCCATATCTCCTGCCACTGATGGTCAGTGTAGGAATGTGTAGTAATTGATCTTCCTGGGAACGCTGTAATGTGAAAACAGCGCAGCCTGTTTGAAGTATATTTTACTAGGGTGCATTAGGCCTTTGGGATGTTATATTGAAAAATCCGATTGTGCAGTTACCATGGGAACCCAATTAAAATAGATTGCTTGATTTTTTTGGTGGGGGTAATCTTTCATCGTGACCAAAAATCTAAAATGTTTTAAATGTTTTCATATTGAATCATATTTATACTCTTTTATTCCCCTCCCCTCTTGTTTCCAGCTTTAAAGCTGAAATAGTGATAGGTTCTCTTTTATGAGGTTTATGACGAAGTCTAGAGAGACTTAGATTTTGGGGGGAAAGTTTGCACAGGTGGTGGTAGAGGGGGTGGCGAGCATCTGAAAAGATGGGGAGTGGGTCTTTTCCTGGGGCAGCCCTGGTGCCCCTCCGTTGGCGCTCTGGGCCTTAGATGGGGATACAGGTGTGCACCTCTGTTCTCCCCGAGTTTGCAGGTGGGGGTCAGGCCCAAAGGCCCTGGGTTTTGGGGTGTAGAGAGCAGGTGGGGTGGGGTCTCAGGACTCCTCCTTCCACCCCATGTTCCTATCATGGTTTGTACTCTTAAAACTTAATAGGGAAGTTCTCGTTGTGGCTCAGCGGTTAGCAAATCCGACTAGCATCCATGAGGGTGCTGGTTTGATCCCTGGCCTTTCTCAGTGGGTTAAGGATACAGCGTTGCTGTGAGCTGTGGTGTAGGTCATGGACGCGGCTCTGATCGTGCATTGCTGTGACTGTGGTGTAGGCCGGCAGCTACAGCTCTGACTCGACTCTTGTCTGGGAGCCTCCATATGCCGCAGGGGTAACCCTAGAGAGACAAAAAGGCAACAGAACAAAACAAAACAAAACAAAACAAAACAAAAACAAAAAAACAGCTTAATAGGGATTAGTCATACAGCATATAGATCACATTATTCATATATCAGTACTTACCTACCACATGAAAATTTAACATTGAGGAATTTTAAAGTATATATTAATTCACTTCAGCAACAGTAAACCCATCACATTTTAATACAAATAACACATTTTATTTTGTGTTTTGTTTGCAGGGAGTGCTGAACCTGCGGCATGTGAAAGGGGTCAGATCAGAGCTACAGCTGCTGGCCTACACCACAGACACAGCAATGCGGGATCCGAGCCATGTCTGCAACCTACACCGCAGCTCACGGCAGCGCCAGATCCTTAACCCACTGAGCGAGGCCAGGGATCGAAACTGCATCCTCATGGCTATTAGTCAGATTCGTTTCTGCTGTGCCACAATGGGAACTTCACAAAGAACACATTTTAAATGAAAAGTAACTATGTTACATAAAAAATTAGTGAGATGAGTGGTATTGGTTTATATATATATTTTTTGAATTCTTAAATGACTGGGTTAATAGAAGACAGCTAGATTCTTGTATCTGCTTTTGGCATTCAGTCTATCACAGCGGGTTGTTTTGTTGGTTCCCACGAATAAATAACTGGAAAAGGGAGTGAGGTTTAGTAAGCCTTTTCGGATAATTGTGGCCCGTCTTCTTTGACACTGCATCACCACTTGACGAACAAGCAGTTTCCTGAAGGTTCACTGCAGTGTGGAATGTGAGCCTGCACTGTGAACGTCTTGTACTCTGTTGCACAAAAATCCATTTGTAAAGCATGTCCCTTGATTGTGTGACATCATTTATCAGTCCTTTGGAAAGTACTGGCTTGCTGAATTATATGGATCTTTCATATGTTGATGTGTTCCGTAGCGCTATATGAGATACCGTGCCTGTTGATGTCACCGCCTTTCTCCTTGGAAAAGTCGTGGAACTGGGAGGCTCCCAAACCGTCATGGTGGTGGGTGTGTTTCCCAAAGTTCTAGCCATCAACTTGAGAGCACTCGTTTTATCATTCGACACAAATACCGTCATTTGTGTTCCTGGCAGTGACAGGCTCACTTTGTTTATTTTTATTTTTTTTTCCTTTTTGGGGCTGTACCCACGTCATAGGGAAGTTCCCAGGCTAGGGGTCGAATCAAAACTGCAGCTGCTGGCCTATGCTACAGCCACAGCAATGTGGGATCCAAGCCGCATCTGCAACCTACATTGCATCTTGTTGGCTCCTTAACCCACTGAACCAGGCCAGGGATTGAACCTGCCTCCTCCTGGATATTAGTCATGTTCTTAGCCCACTGAGCCAGTGAGAACTCCATCACCGTATTTATTTTTGAGAAAATACCTGAGTAACCATAGATCGTGAGTCATTCCTACACGTAGAGCTTGTATTCAGAAAAAGCGGGGGCAGTTCATCTCAGATCTGCAAGTCGTGGGTGCTTCCCAGACAGGCATCTTCCCCACTTTGTGGCAGAAGAGCTCCTTGCACATCCTGCGTGGGCAGGGAACAGTAAGAGGTCAAGACCGAGTCAGGTTCCCCAGTTTGGTTTGGATGGTTTCATCAAGAGATGCTCGGGAACTTTCTTTCTCTCCCACGAGTTTGTGGCGGGGGAGGGTAGGACCGTTCCCTCCATAGTTTGGTGCCGCTCTCTGGTTGTCAGCAGTTTTACTCACCATTCCTTGTTTTCATCATCTTCCACCAGTAAATGTGATGTTAGTTGTATGTTTTTGTAGGTGCCTCTTATCAGGTGGAGGGAGGTTTTCTCCTTTATGTTGTTAATATGGTGAACAATACTCATTGATTTTCATATGCTCAACCAATTTTGTGCCGCTGGATGATAATCCCCACTTGGACTGGATGTATTATTTTCATGTATTGCTGGATTCAGCTTGTTAATATTTTTGAGGATATGTGTGTCTGGGCTCATAAAGGATGTTGATCTTAGCTTTTGGCTTTTGGAGTGTCTTTCTGGTTTGGTGTTAGGGAAATCTGACTCATAAAACAAGGCCTCTACTGTTTTCTGGAATCGTTTCTATGGTATTAGTATGGTTTCCACTTTAAATGTTTAACAGGGTTTACCAGTGATGCCATTTTTTTTTTTATTAAAGTATAGTTGATTTGCAATGTTTCATCAAGTTCTGTTGTTCTAATCACACGTTTCCCTGTGCTGTGCAGTAGGATCCCATTGCCCGTCCGTCACAAATACAGCAGTTTGCATCTAAAAAAACCCCTGAAATGCCCATCCATCCCACTCCCTCCCCTTTCCCCTTGGGAAACCCAAGTCTGCCCTTAGCATGATCTGTTTCTGTTTTGTTGTCTTTTTTAGGTTGGTTGTTTTTTGTTTTTAGATAGGATCATCTGTTCCATATTTTAGATTCTTTAGAGAGTGATATCATATGGTATTTGTCTTTTTCTTTCTGACTTCGCTTAGTACAAGAGTCTCTGGATCCATACCCTGTTGCTGCAAATGGCATTAACTTGTCTTTTTTATGGCTGAGAAGTATTCCACTGTGTATATATACCACATCTTAATTCTTTCATCTGGCAGTGGACATTTAGGTTGTTTCTATGTCTTGGCTATTGTGCATAGTGCTCCTTTGAATATAGGGTGCTTGTATCTTTTTCAGTGAAAGTTTTGTCCAGATATATACCCGGCAGTGGAATTGCTGGATCATATGGAGCTCTATATTTAGTTTCCTGAGGCACCTCCATACTGTTTTCCATAGTGGTTGTACCAATTTACATTCCCGCTAACAGTGGAGGAGGGTGCCTTTTTTTCCACACCCTCTCCAGCATTTGTTATTTGTGGACTTGTTAATAATGGTGATTCTTACTGGTGTGAAGTGGTACCTCATTGTAGTTTTGATTTGCATTTCTCTAATAATTAGTAATATTGAGCATTTTTTTTGTATGCCTGATGGCCATCTGTATGTCTTCTTTGGAGAAATGTCTATTTATGCGTTCTCCCCATTTTTTCTGTTGGGTTGTTTTTTTGTTGTTGAGTTGCATGAGTTGTTTGTATATTTTGGAGATTAAGCTCTTGTCTGTTGCATCGCTGGCAAAGATTTTCTCCCATTCTGTGGATTGCCTTTTTTTTTTTTTTTTTAGTGATTTCCTTTGCTGTGCAAGCAGTGAAGCCATTTTGGTGTGGAGGACTTGGTGGTGATGAATTTTAACTACAAATTCAATTTCTTCAGTAGGCTGCAGGCTGTTCAAGTCATTTATTTCTCCTTGAGTAACTTTCGGTAATATGTGTTTTTCAAGGAATTTGGCCACTTCATCCAAGGTGTTAAACTTACTGGCTTACAGTTATTATAATAGTCTTTTATTGTCCTTTTAACGTTTTTGGGATATTAAATCATGCCTTTGCTTTTATTAGCGATATTGGTAGTTGTGTATTCTTTTTTTTTTTTTTTCCTAATTGGTCTGGGTAGAGGCTATCAACTTTTTTTTCAAAGACTTTCGTTACTGATTTTTCTCTTTTCTATTTTACTGATTTTTGCTCTTAACTATTACTCCCTTATTTCTGCTTGCTTTGGGTTTAGCTTCCTCTCTTTTTGTAGTTTAAGGTGGAAGCTTGAATCGTTTGTCATTTCTCAAGGCTGAAAATTCCCTCTAAGCACGGCTTTGGCTGCATCTCACTGATTTTGGTATATCAGGTTTTCATTTTCATTCCGTTTGATGTGTTTTCCAGTTTCCCTGGTGATTTCTTCTTCAGGACATGGGTTATTTAGAAGTATGTCATTTCATTCCCAAATATTTGGCAATTTTCCTGATACCTCTCGGTATTGATCTCCAGTTTAATTTCCTTGTGGTCAGAGGACATACTTCTTATGGTTTCAGCCCTCTTAAGTTTATTGAGAGTTGTTTTAGGGCCCAGAACATGATCTATCCTGGTGAATGTTTGTGTGCACTTGAAAAGAGTGTATACTCTGTGGTCTCAGGGTAGAGGATGCTTTTAAATGGTAATAGGGTCAGGTTTGTTTTTAGGGTTGTTTGAGCATTCTGTTGTTTTACTGCTTTTCCACCTCCCTGTTCTGTGAATTATTAGGAACAGAGTGTTGAAATCACCATATGTAACTGGAGATTTGTCTTTTCCCCCTTTTATTCTCAGTTCTTCATCTCTTTCAAGCTCTTTTATTAGGTGCATGTGTACTTAGAATTTTTATGTCATCTTGGTGAACTAATCCCTTTACCCTTAACGGCCTTTACTCTTAGTGTTTTGGAAGTATGTATTTGATATTAAGATATTAAGATCACTTCTGCTTTCCCTTCATTGCTGTTTTCTGTGGTAAATGTTTTCCCATTCTTTTATATTTTATCTATTTTGTCATTATATTTAGCATGTGTTTCTTATAGATATCATACTAATCTTATCTGACAATGTCTTTTTAAAATTCAAGTATTCGGGAGTTCCCATCATGGTGCAGCAGTTAACGAACCCAACTAAGCATCCATGAGGTTGTGGGTTCCATCCCTGGCCTCACTCAGGGGGTTAAGGATCTGGTGTAGTTGTGAGCTGTGGTACAGGTTGCAGATGCGGCTCGGATCCCAAGTTGCTCTGGCTGTGATGCGGGCCAGCAGCTGCAGCTCCCATTGGACCCCTAGCCTGGGAACCTCCATGTGCTATAAGTGTGGCCCTAAAAAGACAAAAGAATAAATCAATAAAATTCAAATATTTGGACCATCTATGTGTTATCAGTATGGTTGGGCACAAGTGCACATCTTGATATCTGTATTCTCTTCACCTCTTTAGTTCTTCCACCCTACTCACCACATTTTCCTACCTTCTTTTGGCTTACTTGAGTACATTTTTTTAATGATTTCAATTTATCATTTATCTAGACTACTGGCTTATTGACTCTCTTCTAAGCTGTTGTGTGTGATATTCTTATTTAGCTTATCAGAGTCTGCATTCACAGCACAATACTCATTACATAGAATGTATCTTTTATCAGTATATTTCAAATTCTCACATCCAATTTTTGTTGTATTTATTTTGTACATTTTATTTCTACATATGAACTCTGAAATACACTGTTTTATATATATATGTGTATGCAGTCGGTTATCTTTAAAGAGATTAAAAATAGGAAAAAAAACCCAGAAATGAATACAACGTTGTAAGTCAACTATACTCCAGTAAAATTAAATTTAAAAGCCCCGTATTTTATATTTATTTATGTATTTACCATTTCCCATGCTCTTCCTTCCTTTGTGTAAATCACAATTTTTATCTGATATTTTTTGTGCCTAAGGAAGCTGCATCAGTGTTTCTAGAATGCAGGTCTACTAGTATATCCATTGTCCTACTTTTTTTTTCTTAAAATGGCTTTATTTCACTGTCATTCTTGGAAGATATTTTGCTGCTTATTGAATTCTTTTTTTCTTTTTGGCTTTTTAGGATCACACCCGTGGCACATGGGATTCCCAGGCTAGTTGTCAAACTGGAACTACAGCTGCTGGCCTACGCCACAGCCACAGCAACTTGGGATCCGAGCTGCATCTGTGACCTGTACCACAGCTCACATCAACTTCGGATCCCTGGCCCACTGAGCAAGGCCAGGGATTGAACCCACATCCTCATGGATACTAGTTGGATTCATTTTGCTGTGCCACAAAGAGAACTCCATGCTTACAGAGTCTAAATTGACCTTTTATTTTCCTTTTCATGATTTAAATGTCATTCCACTGTGTCCTGCCTTGCATGGTTTCTGATGATCTGTTTGCTGTCCTTAATTTTGTTCTTGTGTGTGGAATCTGTCTTTTTCCCCCTCCTTCTGACCACTTCTCAGGGTTTTTTTATTTATCGCTTATTTTCAGCAGTTTGTTTATCATTTGACTTGGTTTAGTTTTCTTTATGTTTCTTCTGCTTGGGTTTCATTGAGTTTCTTGCAACAGTGAGTATAGGTTTTTCATCTTATTTGTAATATTAAGTATTTATGAATATTAAATATGTTTCTGCCTTTTTCTAGGACTCCAGTTGCATGTGTGGTAAACTGCTTAATAGTGTTCCACATCTTACTGATGATCTGTTCATTTTCTTCCACCTGTTTCTCATTCTTTTCCTGGACAGTTTAAAAAATGTTCTATCTTCTTTTTCACTAATTTTTTTCACTTCTGCTGTATCTAATTTGTTAATTGCATCAGGTATATTTTTTATTTATTTATTTATTTATTTTTTGCTTTTTAGGGCCGCACCCACGGCATATGAAAGTTCCCAGGCTAGGAGTTAAATTGGAGCTGTAGCCTCCGGCTGTATCACAGCCACAGCAGCAGGGGATCCGAGCTATATCTGTGACTTACACTGTAGCCCAAAGCAACGCTGGATCCTTAACCCTTGAGTGAGGCCAGGGATCAAACCTGCAATCTCATGGATCCTAGTTGGGTTCGTTAACCGCTGAGCCACAAAGCGAATTCCCTGTATTTTTCATTTTAGATACTGTATTTTACATATAAGTTCCATCTTGGCCTCTTTTATATCTTCTACTTCTTTTATCATGCTTATGTTTTATTTTATCTCTTGAACATATGGGACATGTTTATAATTGCTGTTTTAACCAAGGAAGACTGGCTTCAGAGCCCAAGGCCTTACTACTGGATTTTATGACAGCTGTTTTGACTGACAAAGGGTTTTTGTTTGTTTTCTGATTCTTGGCTGTATTTAAGTAGTTGTGGTTTCCAGAGAACCATGTACTAAGAAAGAAAGTTCAGTTAAATATGCCAGGAGACCAAGTCTAAGGATAGCTTGTGCAAGTACAAATGGAATCTCAAACTGAGCACACAGGTGGCCATGGTAAAAAGGGGAGTGGGAACCATCAGGTGCTTGTATAATTAGTAAATTAACGTCATCCATTCAGCAGAGGTAAACCATTTCCTATGGGAGGAATTTGTCCTAGAGTTTATTTTATTTATTTATTTATTTGGTTTTTTTCATCTTTTTGCTTTATCTAGGGCCGCACCCGTAGTATATGGAGGTTCCCAGGCTAGGGGGTCTAACGGGAGCTGTAGCCGCCGGCCTTCACCACAGCCACAGCAACGTGGGATCTGAGCCATGTCTGCAACCTACATTACAGCTCATGGCAACGCCGGATCCTTAACCCACTGAGCAAGGCCAGGGATCGAACCCACAACCTCATGGTTCCTATTTGGATTCATTAACCACTGAGCCACGACGGGAACTCCTGTCCTAGAGTTTAAATAAGGGACAGTAAGCAATATAATGTTGGCTTTTTTTTTTTTTAAATTAGGAATGGAAGAATTTTTTTTGTATGACTTTTTCCGTTGTTTTATTGTGCATCCTTAACAGAAGCCAAGTGTGGCCCGTCCTTGTTTAGGGGACTAGGAATGATGAGCCAGGTGGGTAGTAGGCCAGCCTTCCTGACTCAGGTGGAGGTGTGACTAGAGGGGGAGCGTCTCAGGAGGAGTTTGGCGGAAGCAGAGAGTGCGTGTGCAGGTGGCTGTCAGGGCCCTCCCTCCTGTTCCTGCTCTGCCTTCTGGTAGATGTGGGAGGCGCCAGTGGGAGGGCGGGTGTGAGCTGCTGGCCCTGCTGCTCCCTGTCTGATTTTTTTTTTTTAATGATGTATTTTTTAATTTTTGTCTTTTGTTCTTTTAGTGCCACACCCACAGCATATGGAGGTTCCCAGGCTAGGGGTCTAATTGGAGCTGTAGCTGCCAGCCTACGGCAGAGCCACAGTAACATCAGATCTGAGCTGCGTCTGCAGCCTACACCACAGCTCACGGCAACGCTGGGTCGTTAACCCACTGAGCGATGCCAGGGATCGAACCTGCAACCTCATGGTTCCTAGTTGGATTTGTTCTGCTATGCCATGATGGGAACGACCCCCCATCTGATATTGAGCAAAGCACTTCTCATCTCTGGGTCCCTCCTGCACCCGTCTGGCCCTTCCCCCACCTGCCACCTGTGGTGGTTCTTGTTCCTCCCGGTGGACCTGCCTTCTGACTCCGGTCACACCTCCTCTTCTGACCATCCCGCAGGACTAAGGTGGGGGCACCCTTTGTTCCCTGGGTGTTAGCCTGTTTCCTGTGGTTTAAAGGGCCTGCAGTGCTTTTACGTACTTGATTATTAGGTCTAGGTCAAGGTGGGAGTGACACACAGGTGTTTGGTGAAGCTGGCAGAAACAAGTTGACTCTCTGTTAAGAAACTTAAAGCACTTTATTTGTGGTTTTAATCTAAAGGGGGATGATTCCAGCTCTGTGAGGAGAGGGCAGATTTGGGAAGCCAGAGAAAATCAAAGGCATCTTGAGTTCAGAGATTTTTCTCTTGTCATTGTTGAGATTTTAAATGTGTGGTGTCACTAGCAAGGGGCCCTGCTGAGGGCAGTCATTTTGGCATTTCATGCTGAGACCAGGCAGACAGAAGGGTGTATTCACCCTGCCCAGTGCACAGACCACTGCAGCTCTATCTCTGGCCAGCCTGGCCCTTCCTCACTGGAACTTATCAGTGGTGATGGCATTAACCCCTGTGTTGCCGTCTGCCTGGTCATTGAAAGAGCTCCTAGCAGCTCTGTATTCGATAAATGAATGGACGCGAGCTGTCTTTGACCCAGGTTTCAGCCCAGCTGGCCTGTTACTTTAGTCTATCTTTTCCCACAGCCATGCACACACCTGGGAAAATAAAAGTGCGTCTCTGTTCCCCTAAGCGTGCGAAGACATGGGGGTCTCTTAGGGGGTTGCCCTGTTTTCCCAGGTGTCTACATGGGCATAAGGGCGTGGCCCTAACTGCTGTGGTGTTGCCACCTGCATCCTAAATGGGCCGGATGCCTTCTGTTGTGTGTGACTGCCCCCGGTATCCCAGTGACCCACCTCTGGAGTTTCTCTGGAACTGAAGGGGGAAATGGTTCGCATTCAAGGTTCAGGGTTACATTTAGATTTTAACCTGTGTGTACAGACATAGTACGGTGGTGTCCAGTGGGAGACTCTTCTGGTTTTCAGTCTTCAATGATTAAGCTTAGAAAGTTTTTCTTGGCATAATTGTCAGTCTCCGGAAGAAATGTTCATTGATGTTTACCAGTCACCTGGTGAGTATTTCCAGGTTTTGTCAGTTTTCCGTTTTATGGGATTATGACTTCGTGTTACTACATTAATTTGATCTTCCATGTTCTTCTGTTGCAGATTTTTTTCTTTTTTCTTTTTCCTTTCCCTCCCTATTTTTCTCTTTCCATTTTTCTTTTCTACCCAATATTGTGTGATAATCTGTATGGGAAAAGAATCTGTAAAAGAATGGATGTGTGTGTATGTATAACTGAATCACTCTGTTGTAGAAGCAGAAATTATTACAACATTGTAAATCAACTATACTTCAATAAAACTTTAAAAAAAGAAAATGGGGTATTTGATGCATATTAAAGAGTGTGTGAGATAATGACACGTTATAAAGTAAAAATTATGCTCAGGACACTTGTCAGCTTACCATGAATTTGAGAGGAATTTACCCCTCTACTTCTGTCCTGGCCTGTCCCTGGCTTGGCTCCCCTTTCCCCACCCCCGAGTTATCACTATTCTGAATTTATGTTTATCGTTCCTTTGATTTTTAAATGTGCGTAGTTTTACCATCTGTCTGCACTTCAACAAGAGCGTATTTTGTGTGGCTTGTTTCCACCGTTATAAGAAGGATGTTCTGTTGCCTGAGTATCCTGAGGTGTGCTTTTGTCTGCTCCGAATTATGTTTCTAAAATTAGGTGTGAGCTGCTTGCTGCAGGTAGCTGTGGTTCATCGTCTGACTTTATAGCATTTCATTGGATGATTCTATGACCATCTGTTTGTCTACTCCCGTGTTCCTCTGTCACTGGGCATTTGACTTGTTCCTGGTTTTTGGCTGTCACCCACTGCAGCTGCGATCACTCTTCTCGGCTGTTCTCCGTGCACATTTATCACAGGTTCTCCTTGGCGTGCACTCAAGGGTACAGTTACTGCACCGTCAGCCTTCAGTGTTTCAAGACAATGACTGTTTTGTGGACATGGTTGGAGAGATTAGACTCCTATCAGTTGACGCACATTCTTAGCAAAACTTGGAATTTCCTTAACGGTTGTTAACCTCCTGGGCAGAAAGGAGCATCTCGTGTGGTCTTAATTTACATTCGTCTGGTTGCCAGTGGGGTTAAACACCCCCATTCACGATTCCTCTTCTGCAAAATGCCTTTTCACGGGCATTTCTGCCTATATTTCTGTGGGGTTGTCCTTTTTGTGTGGGCTGTAGGAGTATTTTATATATTCTGATGTCAGTTCCGTGGCTGCGTCACCCTCTCCTAGTTTGTAGCATACCTTTTCTTTTTCTTTATGGGGCCCTCTGATCCACAGGGATTCTTAGCGTCTTGTAGTTGAATATTATTGACTTTAGGATTCTTTTCATGACGAGCCCTATTTCTGTGTTAATACCACATCGTATTAATTCCTGTAGCTTTGGGTTAACTCTCAACATTGACGAGTCGGTCCTCACATCTCCGTCATCCATCCGGATTTCAGAATCAGCTTGTCCAGTTCTTAGAAAAAGCCTTCGATGTTTTGATTGGAGCACTTGGATCTGTAGACAATGCGAGGAGGATAACATCTTTGAGATGAGCTTTCATTCAGAAATATGTGTGCACTCACGCTCTCTCTCTCTCTGCTTGTATATGTAAATATATAACATGCCTAATGTATATTATATGTATAAGTAAAAGTATATATAAATATGTAAGTATATGTAAACACATGTATAAGTATATATATACTTATATATGTAAATATGTATATACACGTATATGTAAACACATATATACGTAAATATTATTTATGTAGATGGTTCTATGTATTTAGCTTTTTAGTGTCTCTCAGGTGTAAATTGTTTTTTTTTTTTTCATAAAGCGCTTTTGGGATGCTTTCCCCAGGTCCTTATTGCTTTATTTCTGTTGCTGTTATAAATGGTATTTGTTTTTAGGATTAGGCTATCTGTAGGGTTGGTATATGGAAATACTGTTGACTTTGGTGTGCTCATCTTCTATCTAGTTTCCTTGCTAAATTCTCTTGTTAATTCAGTATGTTCGCTGTAGAGTCATTGATTTTCTGTGTGGACAGTGGCGTCACCCATGGATGAGAATTCAGCTTCCTCCTCTCTGCTGTTAATCATCTTTTTTTCCGGCTCGCGGGCGCTAGCCGGGGCCCCCAGTCCGTGCTAAGTCAGGGTATGGGAATTATGGATATACTTAGCTTGTGATTTACTGTAAAGAGAAAGCTGCACATTTTTCACCAGCACATGTGATGCTTGTGTAACAGGGAAGTTTCCTTCTTGTTGTCTGAGAAAATTTAAGTCATTAGTGGGCTTTGAGTCGTGTAGATAGAAGGAACTAGTTCATGTGATTAGGGGGCCTGGGAGTTCTTGGAACCTGCCGTCCACAAGCTGGAGGCCGGGAGGGCAGGTGGCAGTATGTCCTGGTGAGAAGGCAGGAGACCGGTGCCCCAGCTGGACGACAGGCAGAAAGAGCAGGCTCTCCTCCTCGAGGCCCGCCTCCTGAGGAGGGCAGCACGCCTTACTAAGTGTTCCTGGTCAGATGTGGATCTCGATCCAGACACGTCCAGAAACAGTGCTCAGCCAGACGTCTGGCCCTGCCAGGCTGGCACGTGAAAGTAAACATCACCTGTGTGTGACTCACTGTCCACTTGTCTGTCCAGGGGCATGGGCTGTCCACCCTTGGCAGTGGGGCCAGCTTTGCCGCGAACGTGGGCGTAAATACCTCCACGTGTCCCTGCTTTCAGTTCTTTCCAGTGTCTGCCCAGAAGCGGAATCGCTGTACCTTATGGCAGTTCTGCTTTCTCGAGGAACCTCCTTCCGGTCTTCCTGTCTTCCATAGCTGTGCTTATTTTCATTCCCAATAGCAGTGCACAGGGTTTCCAGTTATTTATTTATTTTGGTCTTTTTAGGACCACACCCATGGCATATGCAGGTTCCCGGGCTAGGGGTCAAATCAGAGCTATAGCCACTGGCCTACACCACAGCCATCAGCAATGCCAGATCTGAGCCACATCTGTGACCTACACCACAGCTCATGGCAGCGCCGGATCCTTAACCCACTGAGCGAGGCCAGGGATCAAACCTGTGTCCTCATGGATGCTACTTAGGTTCGTTTCCACTGAGCCATAATGGGAACTCGGTCCACTTATTTTTACACTGTCCCCCACACTTGTTACTGTGGTTTCTTGATAGCAGCCATCCTAATGGGTATGAAGTATATACACTGTCTAGTATTAATAATAATAAAATAATTACAGGTGTAGTTGAGTTTAATTTTACCCTTTGCTTTTTGTCTCCTGTTTGTCCCGCATCTTTTTTTAAATTTCTACCTTATTTTACTTTCTTTAGATTAATACAATATTTTTACCCCTCATCTTTGTTGTCTATTAATTTTTTGTTATACATTTTATGATTTTCTTTTAGTGATGAAGCTAGAGATGGCAGTACACCTTCTTGATTTATTTTAGTTTACCTATAATTGATACTTTACCACTTCCTGAACAGTGACCTTATAAAACCTTATTTTGTTTCCCTCGGACTCAGAATTTATGCTGTTGTATTTTAATTCTATATATACTTTAAAAGCAATAATCGGTGTTGTTGTTTTAAATATTCAGTATTCATACAGATTCATTGCTTGCTTTTCCTTTTTGGTATTTTTTGTGCCTTTCTTCATTGCCACGCTCCCATCTGGGGTGGTTTACTTTTTCACGAAGAACTCTTGTAAAGAAACTTTATTTTAATGCTAGTTGACTAGCCGTAGATTGAGTTTATTTTAAAATGCTCCTTTGCCTCCATTTTAAAATCATAACTTAACAGTTATTGATTGTTGAGTTAGTATTTCATTTCATCAGCTTAAACATGTCATTTCACTTTCTTCTGATTTCTGAAGCTTCTGTTGAAAAGTCAGCTGTCAGCCTTACTGTTGCCCCTTTGAAGGTGATGGGAATTTTTCACTCTGGTTGCTTTTAAGGTTTTTTTTCTATGGTTTCCCATTTCTCTTTGGTTTGAAACTAATTAACTGTGTGGTTAGCTGTGATTTTTTTTTTTCCTTTAGGTTTCTTCTGCTTGGAGTTTGCTGAATGTCTTTAATCTCTGGGCTGATGATATCTGTTACTTCTTTTGGAAAATTCTCAACTCATTTCTTCATGAATTTCTCTTCCTCATCTGCCCTCTTTTCCTTCTGGGGTTGGGTTATAGGGCTTAGTTCTGTTTCCTGTGTCCTCATAGCTCTAATGCTCTTGTTTCCTTTCCATTCCTTTTTCTCTGCCTGGTGTGCGTACTTTCTTTTGGCCTGTCTTTGTAGAGCACACGTCCTGTTTTCTGCTCTGTTCAGTCTACTGTTAATCTTATTCAGTGAGTTCTGAGTTCCAGATTTTTTGTTTTCAGTTTTAGAATGTTCATTTCATATTTTAATAATGAATTTCGAGTCTATATTTGAAATTCTCTGCTCAGTGCATTTTGTCTGTCTTTTGCGCTTATTTTTTTTTTTTTTTCATATTTGCTCTTTAGGACCCACATGCATGGCATATGGAAGTTCCCAGGCTAGAGGTCTGACCAGAGCTACAGCTGTCAGCCTGCGCCACAGCCACAGCGACGTGGGATCCGAGCCATGTCTAGAACCTACACCACAGCTCACGGCAATGCCAGATCCTTAACTCACTGAGCAAGGCTGGGAATCGAACCTGCGTCCTCATTGATACTAGTCAGATTTGTTTCTGCTGTGCCACGATGGGAACTCCTCTTATTTTTAAACACAACGGTCATAATTATTTTGAAGTTCTTGTCTGCTGAAGCCCGTGTCTTGGGCATCCATTCTTATCATATTTTCTGTTTTCTCTTGATTGTAGTACATACACGCACACTCATGTGCACACATGTGCATGTACACAGCACGTGCACTCTCACACGGGATTGTTTCCGTTATGTGAATATCACAGTTTTATGTTTGGCTCTTTTTTGTGACCTCTTATCGTAAGTGCTTATCTGTGTCATTGAAATCTTTGCCAGCATCATCTCTAGAGAGGGCATGGTATCCTACTGCAGTGGTGTAACATTCCTTGTTAGGTATTTAGGGCAATTTGGGGTCTAAGACTAGAGAATTAATGAAACTTTTGTGCACAAAGAGGTTTAATGTAGTGTTTTTAAGAACTCAACTTGAGTAGGGAAGTCTTCTGAAGCCTTAACTTGAGAAATCCTTAAGCAGCCTCTGAGCTGCTGGAGTTCGGGGACTGGGTCTTGTAATGTAGGATCCCCAGTAGCATATGGTCACTTTTTCATGGCTTTTTTCGAAGCATCACCCACTTGCTCTTTGTCAGGGTCTCATGGTGGGGATGTGCTGGGGGGTGTGTGGTGTCCGACTTTGACTGGACAGGGTCCTGACTGCATGGTGCTCAGGTTCACCTTGGACGTAGTGACTGACCTGCTCAGGGACCAACCACTTGCCAGGTAGCCAGGCTCCTGGTTTTTCAGTGGGTCAGCTCATTACCTCCAAGTCTCAGTTTCTCTCATGTGACGGTGACAGGCTTGGTCAGCACTGCCCACAGAAGTGCTGGCAGTGGTAGATGTACCTGTGCTGGGCAGCATGTGGCCACTAGTCACATGTGGCCACTGGGCACTCAAAGTGCGGCGAGTGTGGCTTAGGAGCTGAATTTTTAACTTTGTTATATTCTGATTAATTTAAATTGAAGCTGGTGGCCCCATGTGGCTGATAGCTACGGTATCAGACAGTGCTGCTCTGGGTGGACCAAACGTTTGTTTGGTAGTATTAGGTGGTCCTCAAAATCCACTCAGATTCGGATAGTTGTTTCCCTGTTTTTATTTTTTATCACTAGTGCTTTGTCTTAAGATCTTCTTTTCGTGTGTGTACAGATTCCCTATTTTGCCTCTTTGTGCTGTCTTAATCGGGACATCACCTCCATGGGGAGAGGAGTTTGCCCGAACAGGACACTAAAAATATAAAGTAGGCCGAATTAGAGAAGAATAAAGGGTTTTGTTGGAAATGAGCTTGGGTTGCAAAACCCTTTAGGTGAGAACTGAGACATTGCTGGCACCACGCGTAGGCCCTCCTGCCAGCTCTACGACGTTCCTTTAACCAGGTTTTGGATTTTTGTCGAAATGAACAATTTCAGTTTACAGTTTGGTTTTCTGTTATAAGTAATTGCTGTTTGTAAATGAGACTGATTTCTCTTTGAATTTATGGCACAAATGTAATTTAGGGTTACAGAGCTCTCGATCCTCTGGGTGCAGGAAAAATAAATGTAGCAAATGCTGGAATTGGGCAAGATTTTTCTATGCATCTTAAAATATCTGCTTTGTGAAACTGGGTTAAGTTGTTTTAGAAACTATAAATAGTCACTGGGTAATTAGCTGTTTGGGTTTATTTGTTATAATTGAGTGCTTATTAAAGTTCAGCATGCTGCTACCACCCGAATCGGGAGCTTTTATAGGCCAAGTGATAAGATACACCCCTCCTTCGCTGACCGCTTGTGACTCATTCCTCATGGCGGATGACCTCCTGAACTTTAAATTCCTGTTTGTTTGGAGAGAAGGAAAATTCTCATCTCTGGATGGGGTCTACTCCGAAGTTCTGGAACCATTTTATGTAACAAAACCTTATGCTCTGCCACGTCGAGGGGGAGACAGTCACAGGATAACGCGGCCACTGAAGGAAGCGCGTTTGCCCCGCCTCACCTCCCCCCAGCGGGCTCCTTCCCGTGTCCCAGGCCGAGCTTCTGCGCGCACTTAACGTGACCCCCGGGCTTGGTCGGGATCTAAGTCCTGCAGAAACAGCGCACGTCTGGTCACAGAGAATGTAATGACTTTCCCAGGACTTTCCCGGGACAGTCTGGTGACTTCCTGTGTCCAGCGCTGACTGTTCCTGGCACTCTGGGGTGGGGGCGAGGGCGGCAGGCCCCACACAGGGCCCCACGTGTGGCCCGTCTCAGCACAGGGCGACGGGTGGTTTGGGGGTCTTGTTTGCCATCGGGACTCTTCCCTTTCATGTTATGCTCATCCTTTTTGAGAAGAGAAGGTGGATCATTTATTTCTTTGGAGTCAGAGAAAGCTGTTTTATAAATACTGAAGGAAGCACATATGTCTGGAATTTTCATCGTCAGGCTGTCTTCCTCCAGCCACCCCACCCCCGCCAAAAAAAGCTAGTTTGAGCCTCCTTTGTCCTGCGTACTTTGTTTGCCTTTTTCATATGACCCAACACCAATAAGTAGATTTAAAAAATTATGGATGTTTAAGGACTAGCCAGTGAGAAGAGAGACTGCTTTTATAGCAAGATGAATACCTTGGCTCAAGGCACATAACATTTTAGTAAAATCAAAATTTTGTAGTTATCCTATCCGCACTTTTAGCCTCTGGTTTCCTTGTAAAAACGGCTAATAAAATACCGGTAGCTGCCTCTGACCGTTATTTCCATCTGCCTTACGTGAGCTGACCCGGGAGCCACCCTCTTGTGGAGTCTGGGCCAGGGTCTTCCGGCCTCTGTTGTATTAGCTTGTCAACTCCTGTGGGTAATACACCGATGCCGGCTGTCTCCATGGTCTAGATATTTCTGGAAGAAAACACAGGGAGAACTATTCCCCCAAATAGTTTTGGATTATTTTCAATATACTAATATGTAATCTTTGCCTCCCCCCCTTTTCATTATTGCACTTTAATGTAGTGGCCTTGAAGCACTCATTTTTTTTTTTTTTTCCTTTGGCTTGCTTCTTGGGGTAGAAGCTATGGAGCAAATATTCTGAATGGTTTCTGATTTTAACAGGAGGTGCCTCATTTCTTAGTCTGATTTGTAATGTGATAGAAAGCTGCTGGCCAGCTGACACTAATCTTAATTTATGATCTATTTAACCTTTTTATTTCCCAGCAACAACTCGCACCCCCCCCCCCACAGCAATCCCCAGCCCTGGATCTCTGTACCAACGAGTTTCAGAGGCAAACATGCAGTGTCACGGTTCTGAGTCCCGCAGGTCACGGTCGGGTGGTGGTGGGGGTTCACTGAGAACGGTAGTGCCTGCCTGCCAGGCTTCCCTGCCTGTGGGCACTGTGCCGTCAGCAGGGTGGGACAATGAAGGCCCTGCCATGTGGCTCACCCTCCCGGGCCCATCTCCCAGCTTCTCAGCTGCCAGGTCTTAGGGGTCAGGGGAGACCCTGCAGGTACATAGATGTCAGTGGAATGGGGGTCTTTTTTGACTTTTTATTTTGAATAATTTTAGCCTTGTTTCTACACTGTTCACCTAATTTTGCCTAGCGTTAATATCTTATGCAGCCCTTGCCCTTGACCTGTACAGTTATCACAACCAGGGAGTTCATGTACAGGTGTTGGTGTATTAATGAGCGTTAGTTAGTATCATGTAATGCTGTAAGCCTAGTTGGAATTTCAGCAGTTCTCCCAACCAGGTCCTTCTCTGTCTTGGACTTAACTCCTCCACGTGCCCTGTGCTCCTTTTTCTGGACTATGATGTTTAGAAACCAAGGTCTGGGCGCTGGTGTGCTCATTGCTGCTGAGGTGCTAGTGTTCTGTCCTGGTCAGCGCTCAGAGCCAGGGAGTGGATGTCGGTGAGTTGACCACACATGCACATCACGAGCCATCTGCGTTTGTTTCTGTACCTCCCACCTGTGTACATATGAAAAACTGTGAGTCTGTCCTCGTACCTCTGGTTTGAATCCAGTGTGGCAGGTTTCAGTCTGGCCACCCCCCCATTCTGTGTATGTAACTCTTCTCGGGTGGTAGACACATACTCATGTAATGAGCTCTTTTAAACAGACTCTGGTGAACCTGGGCATTGTGTTGCTGTGACTGGTAAGTGAAATCCTGTTTGTGAGGGAGAGCATTTCCTGTGTTTGCCTGGCAGAAAGGCGGTCTGCAGGATTCTGGTAATGGCACGTGTCGGCCTCATTACGGATTCAGGCTTGGCATTTGGACTTGAATAGACAGAAAGTGAAATCATTTTGTTTCAGAATAGATAGCCTGATTTCAAATAAATGGACCAGCTAGTTAGCTTGTTTTCAAAAATCCAAATGTATGTTGAGAAGAAATCAAACAGTGAAGGCCCTCTAATGTTATTTTATGTGAAGAATAATAATTACCTTTCATTGAATTCTCTATTAATTTAGGTTATTTTTCTTTTCTGTTAACTTATTTTAATTCCCATTTTTGTCAGCTTGATGCATTGTACCTATCCCATAAGCAGCTCATTATGATGCTTACTTTGTTGTAAGCAGAAATATTGAAAATTCACTAGATAAGCATGAACCCCTTTTTAAAGGTCTGATTGTACATTAGCATATCGGGGTCATACTTCTAGGTGTGGGGAGTCAAACGTTTTATTAAAATATTATGCATCTTTTTGGATACTGTGTTATGTAGGATCTTACACCTGACTTGTAGTTCATGTTTTTTTTGTTTATTTGTTTGTTTTTTTACCGGAATCGAGTTTGCTGGCGGGATAGGACCATTACACTTAGCTAGTGGAAATTTGTCGTCAGTTTTCATCTGCTGAGGGTGGGCAATCTTCAGGCATCTTTAGGAGATGTCCAGATGTTGTCCTAGAAGAGCCGGAAGCCCCGAACACCCTGTGCGATCCCCCACCCTCCTTCCCCGCTGTGGTGGTCAGGTCAGTGTGCGGCTCCCTGGAGACACGGGCGCGCGGAGTAGCCTTTGTGCCCCGTGTGGTGGCTCCTGCTCTGGAGATTAATCCAGACCCCAGCGGATGTGTGGGGTGTTTGTTACTGCAGAATGGCTGGGCCTGTTATCACTAACACAACGCTGAATGTGTCTGTGTCTGGGAGGTAGCTGCCGGTCCCGCGGAAGTCTGGGCTTTGAAGTGTGTTGGAGTTGACCTTGAACACCACCTGCTCCTCACATGCTGTGCCCTTGGGCTAGTTCCTTACTCCCTCAATCTGTTTTCTCATCTACAAGTAATTCTCTCTACCTTAGGTTTGCTGGGAGGAGTAAATGAGATAATATATGTAAAGCACCTGGCCCGGTGCCAGGCATATGCAGCTAATAAATTTTATTCTACCCAGCTAGACCTTTTGATAGTGCATTGGCATGGGGTCACCTATGTGAGCGTGCAGAAGCGTTCCTTTTCTGGGGCATTTGCTTTTTGATAAAAAAGGAAGTAAGTGATCACCTGGTTATTTTAATTTGCCTTCTAAAAACTAGTTAAAACAAGGCGTGGTTAATGTATCCTGGAGGTATGGTGTGATGTGGTGTCATTTTTCCCTAAAGAAAGCTGCAGCTGAGTCCTAAGGCGTGACTGGGGACCGCGCCACCTGCCTTCCTCAATGGCCTGTGCTCCCTGTCGCTTGTAACTGACTTAGGGAAAACCTGCACGGGGACTCAGGATTTCTCCTTTTATTCTTGTCTTGAAAATCAAGTTACATTCTTTTTTTTTTTTTTTTTGAAGCAATAAACTTTCGGAGGAAACGAGGACTCGAGAACAGAGGTTATAAGCTATGGGTGTATGCTGAGTTACCCACACAGAACATGAAAATGTATGTGGTCTAGAAATGCACTTTTGGTTTTTATGATTCTACTCTATATTTCATTTATATTTAAAACTGAGTTGACGAATATGAATACGGATATTTAGAGTTATTGTGAAGTCGTATTTGTTTATGTGCATGCACTGTAGCTCACAGTTTAAAAGGGAGAGCAGTTAATGGTTTTGCCCGTACTGCTTGGAATTTCTTCCTTTTCTTTTTTTTATTATCCTCTAGCTTCTGTTCTTCAGGTGTGTAGCTATTTTAGTATTATGAAGGATGATGGATGATGCTGGAAAGTTTCTGTGGAAGCACTTCTGATATTGTGCAATGCACTTGGGGGTCAGGTACACTTGACTGATGCGTGATTTATCCCATGTCCCCGCCACTTCGCGAGATAAAGCTGCTGTTTTATCAAAAATGCCAGCCACTGTGATTTAGAATTTATAAACCTCCGTTTTCAAATAATTGTTCTGATTACTTTCTGTCTTGGCAATAACATGATAAAGGTAATTGCACAAAATGTGAGATAGCACCAAAATACAATAAAATTAACCTGAATTAGCTTGACTTGTCGATGAGAAGTGTTTTTGAAATGTAGTGTTGCAATAAGGAAGGGCGATATTATAGCTGGAAGGTGAGTTATTGCCTTAATGTAATACTCCTTGAAATTTAAAAAAGACGCTGTTTCTGTTGAGGGTGATTGTGCTTTTGAAATTAAGTTGAAGTGAATCTTATAATTGGCAACAGTAATGTATTTTGAAGGTAATATCTTTTATTGTGTTAAGCCTACTTGCATTACCTCTTATTTAGCGGTTTCTGACTTCAGCTTTTCTAATACTCAGGTAGCAGCAGGCTTGAAATTCTCTTGGATCCAGGGGCTCAGATGCTTTATTCTCTTTTTAGCCTCGCCCCTTGTCTGAAAATTACAGGCCTAAGAAAATATTTAGCTAAATCTTTAGCTATCAAAGATTAAAGATGATGTGAATTTTTAATAAGCTTAAATACGGTTCTTGGATGTGTTTTGCTTCCCTGTCTTGGTATGTTCTGGGAATTTACCATTGCAGCCTCGTGGTTTTCAGCAGTGTCCGACCCAGTACCCCCTTTTAAATACACATAGTTTATAACCTTTTCTTCACAGTCCTGAAGTGAAATGCATGGGTCCTGTCTACCTGCATATACTGTTTAGGAAACACTTCAAGTAAGATGTAAATAAAAGGGCAGTAACTTGTGATACAGCTTTATGTATTCAGAACAGAAAAGCTCACTCAGGCAGGCACGGTGTGGTAGTCTGGGCTGTGTACCTGGAACACAGCAGCTACATACAGACCGAGACAGTTTTGTTAACAGTAATTCAGGCCTGGCCTTAGCACCGCGAGTTCTCCAGAATGGTGGACAGCTTTTTGTAAAGTTCAGGGGAAAAAAGAGGTCCCCGAGTTGCAAGCTCTTTGCGCCCCTGGGAACCCCGTGTGTATTAAAGCTGCTTGGGGCATTCTGTGTGTTTGCACGTCAAGAGAGTACGCTTTCGGCTCTGGTTAATTTTAGAGTTGGGCGTGCTGACACAGGAGTCGGGACAACCCCCTTTTGTTGGGGGCAGCCCTGTGTGTCCCACAGGTGCCCTCCTGGTGGGGCCGCTGCCATGCACCCCTCCCAGGACAGCCGAGGTCCAGGCTTGGGGGCTTGCCCGGGCTCCCTAGTCTGGATGTGGGAGGGAGTGTCCCATGGCCAGCGATTGCATCCAGTGCCCTCCAGCAGCACTTGGACCTCTTTGTCCAGCACAGGCTGGTGTGAGGGGTGGGATCTGTTTTTGTATTTTTACTCCTCCCTTCCTCCCCCTGTCTGTCTGTCTGTCCATCTTTTTGGGACTGCACCTGAAGCATATGGGAATTCCCAAGACACTTCTCTCTCTTTCCTTCCTTCCTTCCTTCCTTCCTTCCTTCCTTCCTTCCTTCCTTCCTTCCTTCCTTCCCTCCCTCCTTTCTTCTTTCTTTCCCTTTATTTCCTTCCTTCCTTCCTTCCTTCCGTCTCCCTGCCTGTCTGTCTGTCTTTCTGTCTTTTTAGGGCTGTACCTGCAGCACATGGACATTCCCAAGACAGGTGTGGAATAGGAGCTGCATTTCATGGCCTAAACCTCAGCCATGGCAACATAGGATCCAAGCTGCATCCATGACCTACACTATAGTTCAAGGCAACACTGGACTGAAACCGCATCCTCATGGATACCAGTCAGGTTTATAACCTACTAAGTCACAATGCGAACTGCCATTTTTTCTTTTTTCCTGACTTGGTAATTTGTATGACATACAGCAAAGACCACGGAAGGTGCTTCGGGACATGACCAACTTTAAAAAGTACCACAGATTAAACCAGCAGTGCTGCTGATTTGGGGAGGATAACACCGGTCTGCTGTTCTCCTTCAGAGAATACAGAATTCGGAGCAAACACGTCTAGAGACAATAAAAATATTAGAATTTGCCTCCAAAACATAACCAGTGGAATTTTTCCAGAACAGTTAGTGGAATCTGGATTTGGTGGTTAGCATCTCTTGCTGGCCCTCTGCGTTTCCTAGTCTGCTGATAGCTGAATGCTGTTATCTCAGCTCGCTGGGCTCCCTTGGTTTAGATGAAAATGAAACACAGTAACACAGGAGAGCACTGTGATTAGCCTAGCAGGCATTTCCTCTGCCAGGCGTAGGCCTAGGAAGTATCAAATATCAAGCGGTGCGTGTCAGTGTTAGATAATAATATATAAAGTAAAAATGGAGTGTTTTGATTGCTGGACGTTACAGTGGGAAATCTCCGTTATTTATTCTTAGGAGTGTCCTCTTCCCAGCAGGTCTGTGAGTGGGGGTCACTCACAGGCTGGGACCCGAGCCCCACCTCGCCTCGCGCTGGGCTTCAGCTCCAAATTCCTAGTCGTGGGCAGTGTCTCTTCTTCAGGCCAGAGGTTCCAGCTGGAGGTGATCTTGCCCCTGGGGCTGTTTGTCACTGGAGACACTTCTGGTTGTCACTGCTGTCCCTGCACCAGCGCGTGGAGGATGGAGGCTGGTGGACACCCCACGGCCCGCGGGGCCGCCCCCGCCGCTGTGCTCTGTCCTCGCCGCCGCGGGCACCACTCAGAGAGCCTTTAAATGCCCCCCCCCTTTTTTGCCTAAGGTCGTTTTTTTAATGGACACAGTTGATTTGCAGTTTAAGTTCGGGTATACACACAGTGGTTCTGCGCTGTCACGGGTCATACTCCATGGGCGGTGGTCACAAGACGAGGGCTGCGCACAGCTTGCTTTGAGCCCGGCTGGTCCCGCGCTGCCCCGCGTCTTCCTGCTGCCTGCGCCGTCGGACCCCCGGCAGTCCGTGCCCTCGGGCAGGGTTCTCATGGTGCTGTCTTTGACGCCCCCGGCAGAGTACCCCAGGGCTGGGGCTTTGCTGGGAGCCTCCTGCTCTTCTCAGCTGCCACGTCTGAGCACCTGGGTGGCGCTGCCTGCTCACTGCATCCTGCACCCCAGCCCCTGGTGCTCACTGTGCCCTCGAGGCCTCGGCCAGCCCGCACTTCCTCTCGCTCGTCCACGTCAGCTCACTGTCCAGAACCCTGGGCTTTTCCCTGTGTCTTTGCATGCTCTCCTTCCGCCCGCAGATACCTTCTGACGTCCTGCCTGTCCTTCCAAACGCTCCTCCGTGAAGGTTTCTGTGGTCCTTGCCCTTGGATGTCGTGTTCTTGGGGAACCTTGTCTGAACATATTTTCCGGGCATCATGTATAGTTAAGGGAGGAGACCTTGAAGCTGGACTGAATCTGAATTCCACTCTTAGCTCTGCCACGTAGTAGCTGTATATCCTGGACAAGTTAATGAGATCCCATTGAGCCTCAGTTTCCCTGGCTCTAAAATGGGGTTTTTTTACTACTGCATTTTGTGGGGTTATGCTGGAGAAGTAGGTGGGTTGCTACCTGGGAGGAGCAGAGAAGTCGGGGCCGTGAGGATGGGGGAGGTGGGTCTGGGAGAACCTGGGCAGGGGGCCGGGGGCCATGTGTATGATCCCTGAAGTGTTGTGATGAGCTGTCAGTGCAGACGGCCTTGATGTCCCCAGGCCCTGCACTCATCCGTGTCTTGGACTCCCCGGAGGGGGGAATGCTGGCTCCTTCTTGCTCCTTGTGCCGTTAAGTCTCGATGTGAAACCTCCCTCTGTGACAGTGTGTAGGTGGCTTTTGTGCAGAAGGGGGGGCCTGGGGATGCTCCAGGTCCTGTCTAAGCAAAGGCCAGATGCTTCCCGTGCAGGGACAACCGCCTGGTCACAGTAGACCAGGTCGTGTGGAGGCCACCCCAAGGCCTGGGTGGGACGTGGCCCTCCTGGAGGAGGGGCTGGCTTCTCAGTCACAGTCTGAAGAGGGTTCTGCTGAGCTGGGGACATGGGCACCCCAGGAATGAGCCTCTCCTGCACTAGGCACCAGGGCGGGTCTGGGGAGGCCCAGGTGTGCACTTGTGCCCAAGCTGTGGGAAGCCTTCCAGTCCGCCTCCCACCGAAGTAAATATGCATCTGCTTTCAATATGTTTTATCTGTTACCTTTTAGCAGCCAGAGCACAGGCTACAGCTTTTTCCCCCTTTTTATTCCCCCGCAGGCTTTCCGGTTTGCATCTGAGATAAGATGTTTACTGGGCCCCTAGGTTCTGAGTGCATTTTAAGACCTTGGCAAGGTGGTGACACCTGCTGTGGGAGTCCGCTGTTTTCTTCTCTCCCCAGATGGGCTTTGTCTCTGGAGTCCAGGGGGACCCAAGCAGCGCTTAGCCTGGGTCTCTTGCCAGCCGTGGTCACGGCAGGGCCTGTCCGCTTTAGACTGATTGCCCAGGGGCTGGGGCTGGCCAGGGAGCCCTTTTCCAAGTGACTCGGCCCCTTCCCCCCACCCCGAGCTTGCCAGCCCCAACGTGAGGAGCACCTGCTTGGGGCCCTCAGTCTCCTGTGAGGGTCTGGAGGGGTCGGGAGCTTCTGAGGGCGGGGGCAGGTGCGATGAGGCCTGGAAAGGTAGAAGGGAGGTGGGTGAACCTCAGGTGGTCGTCAGAGAAAGCACGGTGTGTACCGTGAGGGGCGGCGAGCAGGCTTCACTCCAGAAGGCGGAGGTCCGGTGGGCGCTGACCTCTCGTTTGGAAACCACATTAAATAGACGTCTCCGCCAGACAGCTCACCTGCTGGAAAAAAGCGAAGCTAATGTTTTCTGTCACGAAGAAGGTTTGTGGATATTACTAATTACGCATTTCAAGAACTCATCAGTGCAGTGAAGTCCTGTGTAGGCCGATCACTTGACGGGTTACGTCCGGAAAGTAGCCGACCGGCTCTGGATTCTGGAGGCGGCTGTGCGGGTTCCACATGAAGCCAGAGCCCTTGTCTGGTTTCTGGAGGCGGCTGTGCGGTTTCCATGTGAAGCCAGAGCTCCTGTCCATCGTTTGACTTTACAAGGGTTCTGTTTGCTTTTTCCTGTTGGGTTGAAGTTTTTGCTTTTCCTTTATGAGATGTTTATTATTGCTCCCCCAAAGTGTCTGGAATATATATTGCTTTAAGCTGTGGGATAAAGTCTCCGCCTACGACGGTTTAATTTTTATTGCGTTCCTGCAGCTTGCCCGCTGCTGTTCCCGGGATCCGCAAGGCAGTACCTGCCCCGGGAGACCGCAGCCGGGATTGTATCTTCCTTGCACATTGCCCCCCGCCCCGGCTCTGTGCACACCTAGGGCCCCGGCCCTCATGTCTGTCGGCTCTTGCTCTTTTTGTTTGCCTGGCACATGAGTGCTTCTTTGTACGCTCATGTTATTATTTCTATACAAAAAGTTGTGCTTCACCAAGTAGAAAGAATTTTACAGTAATAATTTTTTAGTTCCACATTGTTTAAAATTGATAGAATTACTAAATCTTCAGCTTAAGTTCTACCATGAAAGCATTTAGAGACACAGTAATTGCTGTTATATTTTCCAGTTGATCTAGAGGTGACTTTAGACAAACACTTCTGCTCGAGCAGGCGGTTTCTTTCTCCAGTTATTACGTATTTGGCCTCCCCCCGGTTATAGGTAATTCTGGGATAGCAAGTCAGCTTGGTTCATTGAAATCTATATGTCAGCTACTTAAACCTTTTTGAAAAATTGAACTTCTACATATTAGCTTTTCTTCTGTCTACCAGCTGTTGATAAAAGTGTGACACTAATTACTGCCGGGCCAGCAGTTAAGAGGGAGACAAGCAGAGGGTCTGTGAGTGTCCGGACTGGACACCATCCCCAGGTGGTGTCAGAACCTCTGGTTCGGGTGTTAAGAGGCCATGGAGGCCCCTTGGTGCCCACGCTGGGAGTGGGCTGCAGCGGGCTCACCTGCCACTCACATTTCCCAGGTGTGGCCCGGAGGCAGCCCTGGTGCTCCCCGCAGCACTTCTGCCCAGGGAGCCCCTTCTCCATCTTCTGGGATGACCACAGGTGATGGAACCAGCCGTGCCAGGTGGGGACCAGCTAAGAAAAGGAAATCTGGGTATTATGTACCACAGAAATGATTCCTTGGAGAGTATTTTTTGGATATTTTGTAGACTGAAGTATAATGCAATTATCAATAATGTGGCTTGTGGGAAACCAGCGGTCTCAGGGAAGCACCGAAACTGAAGTGAAAGGATGGGTGAGACACTGGAAGAGGCTGTCCAGATGCCGTGCCACCCTTCAGAAGTGTGAGTTGGTCCCTGCTGGCTGCTCAGGTGTGAGGGGGCGCCTCCCCAGTGCCTCTTGCATCCAGACCCCCTGCCAGGCATGGGGGAGGCTGGGGGAACTGGGCGCGGGAGGGGTGCTAGACTTCACTGCCTCGTGGTGCAGCTCTGGGGGCACTGAGCACTGTGGAGTCACAGTGCGGCTGCCTGGGGAGGGCCTGGAGATGCCCTTTGGCGAGCTCTTCTAGCTGATGCCAAATATGGTGGGCACGATGCCTCTTGGGAGAGATACTGGAGTTGAGGTGTGAGAATGGGTGAAATACTAGGTATATTGGAAATACAGCTGGCAGATTAAAAACTCTGTCATAAGTCATAGATGTGCTGGTTATTTCACTTAGTTTAGTCATTTTATTGATCTGTATCTTACATGGGCCGAAGAAGAATTTTAGGGGGTTTACAGACGTGTATATACTTTGTAAAATGAAAAATGCATGAGAAACAGATGAAGGAGTTAGTCACAGGAGGTAGGGAAATAAATAAAGCTGGTATTCCAAACAGGTGACATACTTTCTCTAAAATGGCTCAAAATGGGCCAGGAATTAAGCAGTGAGCTTCTTAGTGGCCAAAGCAGTGATAGGATCCAAATTAATTGCTCCAGGCATCACTTAGGTTTTGTCTTGATCCTTAACATGACTACATTCACCTGGCCGTCAGCTTTTTTGGGCGAGATAATAGACCTTCTCCCGAGATACTTGGGCTCAGCATATACAGAGGCCAGCAGACGTGGCTCATGGAGATGGAACTAGACGTTTGTCTATTTGGTTCTAGAGCTGCCTGCAGCGTCAGTCCCACTTGGGAGCTGCTCAGAGCTGCAGAACACTGGGCTGACCACTCCTGCTCATCAGAATCTACACCCCCAGACCCCAGGACTGGCTGCCCCCAGTGGCTGGACCCTTGGGGTGCATCCCCCGACCTCCCGTCCGAGGCCGTCTCTCCTCATTGCATCTGGGTCTGGCTGTTGTCTTCCCAGGTCAAGGATTTAAAGTGGGCTCCGGCCTTGGGCTGTGGCTAGTGAGAAAGGGCAACAAATTCGTTTACCAAGTGTCTGCCCTGCGGAGCCCGTGTGTCCCGGACTCGGGGGAGACGGAAAGGAATAAGGCCTAGTTCTGCCGTGACCTCAGAGTAGGCCAGCCGGGTGTCGGCAGCAGTCCCCAGATTTCATCCACTTGTGCTGTCGTTTGCTCATCCGCCAGTTTCATGTGTTTGTGGCTGCCTGTAGCCATGCTTACTTCATATATTCTTTATATCAGCGTAGTTCTAATTTAAACATCTGCTTCCGCCTTGTCCTAAGGAATTCCAGTGAAGACTACTGTTTGATATAATTCGTTACAGTTTTTTCTATTGCATGTTAATGTAACCCATATTAATAAACTTGTATCTGAAGTAATCCCCCCCAGTTCAGCACTCTAGAGGCGGACAGCCCCATCCGTTGCCCACCTGAGGGCTCTAGAAAAGTCACTTTCATGTCTTTGAGCCTGTGTTTTTCATCGGAGCAATGGATGCGCCTAATTCATAAGCTCTTGCAAGGATCAGAGAGGAAGCATACAGAGAGCCTGGCACAGGAAATGCAGGTACAGCCAGGAAGGGACTAGTCCTGTATAGATTGAGTTGTGGGTTAGTAATGCCAAAAACAAAAATTGTTGAATCATAGTCTGTACACACTACTTGAGTCCTAAGTGGAGAAAGTATATTTGATAACTTTTCTAACAAGCGTTGGCGAGGATGTGGACAAATGGGAATCCTTGTGCATTGTTGGTGGGAGTATAAACTGGGGCAGCAAATGCTGAAAAAACTCTGCTGGTTCCTCACAGAGTTAGGCATAGACTCACCACGTGTCTCAGCAGCTCCACTCCTAGGCACAGGCCCCAAAGAGCTGAACATAAGGGCTCCTCTAACAGACACTTGTACACCAGTGCTCAAAGCAGCGTTATTCACAGTAGTCAAGACATTAAACAACCCGAATGTCCGCCGAGGAGTGAACGGTTGGGAGTTCCCTGGTAGTGGTTAGGATTCGGCACTTTAACTGCAGCCTAGGTTCAGTCTCTGGGCTGCAAAGTGAGATCCCACATTAAGCTGCTGTGCCACACCATGGCCAAAGACAAAAGGTAAAATAGGACTGAATAGGCAAACCACAAAATATGGCCCACCCATATAGTGGAATGTTTTTCAGTCTTAAAAAGGAAAGAAATTCCGGCACAGGCAACGACAAGGATGAACCATTTGGACATCATGCTCGTGAAACAGGCCAGACACAGCAGGACGAGTGTTGTATGATTCCGCTGCGTGAGGCGTGCAGAGGAGTCAGATTCCCAGAGACAGAAATCCGGTGGTTTTTAGGGGCTGGGGTGGGGAGAAGGGGCGGTGGTGGTGAGTGAGTACAGCACTCCTGTTGCAGGTGATAGCAGTGGTTGGGGTGCAGGTGATGATCACACAGTGTTGCGAGTGTATTTGCTGGTCCTGAGTTCTACACCTCTAAAATGAGAAGTATGTCTCTTTTACTACGATGAAAAAGTACATTTGGTAACCAACACAGAAGGAACATTTGGGAAGTTGTATTACACACCTGGTCACTGGCTCAGCGTGGTACTGCCTGCGGGGTCTCGAGGACCCACACCTGGAAACCTTCCCTGCGCAGGAGGGCGTCGCCGTCCCTGTGGGTGAGGGAGTGTCAGCAGGTGGGGTCTTCTTCAGACCCTGAGGAACCCCACAGCCATTCCAGAAACGGTCCCAGCCTTGGTGTTCAGTATGGGAAAAAAATGAGAAATGTCTTGACTTTGTAACGGACGTTGTAAAACAAAGGAAGGTGACAGGCAGTGTTTCCATCAGGTTGCTTGTCACCCCCACAGATAAGCTGGTGTGTTTTCTGGACAGATAGTGTCCTCACCCTGCCCGGCTCTCGCCTTCGTGCCTTCCTCGGGCCGTGGTCGCGGTCTGCTGGAGTCCTGTAGAAACAGAGAAATGGCGGTGTCCTCCAAAAAACTCTCTTTAAAGATATTAAGTGTTGTTTGCTAAGAGATTAGATCCTTCGCATTTAAAGGAGCAGTTAATTAGCAAAGCATTATTTATTCTGTTACAGTCTGGATTTTTCTTGTAATTCAGGTTACCCTTGAAATTAACATTGCAGATCTGTAAGATTTTCATCTGTGAATATTACTTGAAGAATTCAGTCTGTTGTAATTTAGATAAAATGTATCAGCTAATTTTGTAGTAACAAGTTTTACATTTCTGCTAGTTTTTGAAACATATAATAGAGATTTTCCTCATGGTAGTGGGAACATATGAGAGAGATGATTATATCAATTATTTGAACAGAGATTGGGTATAGCTTACATATGATTTTGTAATAATGCCTATTTCCAAGGAAAAATATTTGCACAATACTTAGTCGTTGTGTCATTTGTAGATAAATTGGTTATGAGTTGGTCTTTGTTTTTATTGAAACATAGATTCTGTGTGTAAATGTGGATTTTATGTATGTCTTCTCCATGTGTATGACAAGTGTCTGAAATCGGATAACTTGAGCAAAAATGATTTTTTATATTAAACATTAAATTTCATTTGAACCTAGTTTAATCCGATGCCTTCATCGTCTTACCTACACTGAGCAGATCCCAGGACTCAGAGACGGCCTCTTACTGGCCCTGTCCTGGTGCGGCCTGGAACTTCCTGAGCCCCACAGTTACTGGGGTGCTGTCTGACGCTAACCTGTCCCCTGCCGACCGCCACGGCCTGGCCTGGGGAGAAACGGGCTGGATCTGCCCCTCCTTTGCTGCTCAGCTCCCTGTAGGGTGGAGGGATGGGGAGGGCAGTAACTCAGGAGCAGAGGAGTAAAGGGTACTCAGAGACTTTGCTGTGTTGTGGCCTGTCCTCTTTTCTGGGGGGCGGTTTGGCTGCCCCGGAGGCGGGCCGCCTTGGGTGGACTTTCTGATGAGATCGTGGGTAGCCCGTGACTTTCTCATCAGTCCGCATGGTGTCCCAGTTAGAGGAAGAGATGGAGCTGGAGAGGTCACATGCTCAGGGTCACTACGGTCACTCTGCTTGTCTCTCCAGGCCAGACACTGTCCCACTGGTACCCTGGGGAAAGCTCGTTCCCAGAGCTAACTAAAGCACCACAGCCCAGGACTGATGCCGAGTGGGTATCTCCCTTTGGGTTTCCCCCAGAGTTTTCCTCCAGCTTCCTAATAGGATGGGTTGTTGCTTTGTTACCCGCAAGGAGGCGGGGACCCTGTGCAGAGGAGGCTTTAGCAGATGGCTTGTAATTCGGATGCACTCCTGCCCATATCCCGCGGTGATGTCCAGCATCTTCGTGGCTGCACCCTGATCGTCCCACTGGAGGGGTGTCCCACCATCATTGTGGCAGAAGCAGGTTTTGTGTCCAGTCTTCAAGCTTGAGGTCACTGAGGTCCCATGGAATTAGGGGGGCCCCTGGGTGCTGCCCCCAGCCCTGGTGCATGCACCGCAGAGGGACTGGTGGTGCCCTGTCTTGATGCTGTTTATAGCCATAGAAACACAGAAAATACCCACTCTGAGAACTCTCCTTTTGGCAGCCTTTCACTCTGTTTACTTCTTAATGGATGGAATGTGTGAAGATACTTTATAAATTTGAAAGTACCAAGCACACAGGGGAAAAGGGCCAAATGGGTATGGGCTCGACTTGCTCGCCTTGTTGAGGATTGCAGCTCCCTGCGCGGTCTGTTCTGCACGGAGACTCTGATCATCCCGATGTCCCACCTGAGACCGTGCTGACTGGCAGTTTGCTGTGATGTCATCTTTCTGGAAGCCTTGGGCTGCTATAAATTATGTTTTAAATGTTGTGATTAAGATTTTGAACCTAATAAACTGTCTTTGAGAGGAAGAACCTGTCCCCTTCTCCAGAGAGATAATTAATTCAGAACAGTATATGGTTTTTGAAGAATTTACTATAAAAGACTGGTATTTTTATACTTTCATTTTATTAGTATTTAATCAAATGGAAAGTGCACTTTTGGTCTGGAGATCTTGGCTTCGGCTGCAGAATTAGACTGAATTATTGTTTAAAGGGTAAAGGTATAGAATTATACGTTCAAGTTATCAAGCCAGTGATAGGTTTGGGGCATAATGTAGTTAATTTGGAACATAACATTTCCTGCCTGGGGTTAATCGTTCAGAAGTGGTGCACATGCTGGTGACTGCCTGGCCTTGTTGCGGGGATGGCGCCTGTCCCTCCAAGAGCCTTGTGCCGTCAAGGCTGGTGTGTTCCCGGCTGCCAGAGCGTGTCTGGAACATAAGGCCCTTCCATTCGGGACACCAAGTCGTAAATCATGCTGCGCCTCTCGCCGAGAATCCTTCACCACACAAGCACTGTGAGGCTTATCCTTTATGAAGGATAAAGAGGACTTCTTAGTCTGTGGTCCTTAGTGGTGGCCGGGCTTAGCACCTGGCAGACCCGTGGCTGGTCTTTCTAAGCCAGTACTTAAGAAACGGCGGAAAAATGTGGTGACCACATCTCACTGGAGGGTGTGGTGTCAAAGATAAGGTGGTGATCACATGGGATCAAAGTGGGCCTATGATTTGTTCTTTGGCAGGTGGGAGAGAAGGAGCCAACAGCACAAACCCCGGCACAATCTGACGTTCGCTTCCATATGCATTTAGGTCAGGAGGTGGCAGATTTTTTTTTACAAAATTTTATTTATTTATTTATTTGTTTATTTAGTCTTTTGTCTTTTTAGGGCCATGGATGTGGATGTCAGCATATGGATGTTCCCAAGCTAGGGGTTGAATCGGAGCTGTAGCCGATGGCCTACACCACAGCCACAGCAATGCCGGATCCCTAACCCACTGAGCCACGACAGGAACGCCTAGATTTTTTCTGAAATGGACTGGACGGTGAGTCTTCCTGGCTTTGCAGGCTCTGTGGTCTCTACACAACTGCAGTTGACCCTTGAACAACATGAGGCTTAGGAGTGCCAGCCCCTCCTGCCACCACACACAGCTGACAATCCGGGTATCGTTTAGAGTCTGCTCTCGCTCTGTGGTCCTGCATCTGCACATTCAGCCAGTTGAGGATCCGTGCTGCTATACCATTTACTGTTGAAAACATCTGCGTAAAAGTGGACCCATGTAGTTCACGGGTCAGCTGTACTCACAAGAGCTGCCTCCACAATACAGAGTGAGCCTGGCTACATTCTAGTGAAACTGGGTTTATAGACTCTGGAATCTGAATTTGCTCTCATTTTCACGTGTCATGAAGTGTTTTCCTTTGGACTTTTCCCAGCCATTTAAAAATGCCCCGCACCCTGCCCACCCCGACCATTGTCAGGTGCTCAGGCGCCCGAGCTCTTCACTCTCTGCCCTTCGTGGCCTTGAGCACCTTTCAGAATTCTCAGAATGTACCCAGGGAAGTGCTGATGGAGGGAGGAGGGGAGGGAGGAAAGGAGAGGGGCGGGAGGGAACGGGTTGCACAGGTTGCATCTGGGCCAGTGGCCCTTGGCAGCCTTCTGGCTCAGGAGGGGGCCAGTGGCCCTTGGCAGCCTTCTGGCTCAGGAGGGGGCGCGTTTCTGTAGGCCCCCCAAAAGCCGCAGCTGATTCACTGTCCAGGCGTGGGGATCCTCTTCCTGGCCGTTTGCTGTAGCCATCTCTGAGGCTTTTGGTGGAGCCTCTTTTGAATTTGGATCTGCCTGTACTCACTGTGCTGTATGAATCCGCGCAGACAAGGATTTCGTTTTTGAACCCGGGGGCAGCATTACAGTGACTCCCCCGTGCGAGCTAATTACATCGACATGAAAAAGCACATGCTTTTGATGTACACACTCTAACCACGCACAGGTGGAAAACGTGATTAACTAGGCCTTTTTTCCCACGGCTTGATGGCAGACCAGCGTCTGATACTTTGATAGTACGGGTCCCTTCTTGGTGAGGATGGCTTGGAATCACATCTCACTGGCAGGAAGGGGAGCCTGAGAGCTTTTCGCTTCCCACCGGCCCAGCTTGTCCAGGAGGTGTGTTCTCTTTCAGAGTTCGGTGGTGGCACCACACCGGGCCGTCCCGTCCCGCTCTAGGGGGATCTCTTGGGACTGGCTGCCTTGCCTAACTGAGAAAGTTGTTTCTCTCAGATGTTCCCCCGCGTTCCAGCCCGTTACTTACTCTCTAAGAAGTCAGTTAAACTTTGCCCAACTGTGGAGGCCTATAAAGAATGAGGCTATTTTCTGCCACGACATATTTAAGCTGCAGCTTCCCAAGACAGAAGTTCTCAGAACTGACAGTTCATTTTGAGCACCAGCCTGCCACCCTCTTTACTCCTCCATGACAAACTGTCACGGTGCAGTCCCGGACTTGGTGCCTGAAGTGCCAGAACATTTGCAGGTTGTACAGCGAGTGGGCTGCAGGACCCACGGTGGGTGGGGGCTTGCCGTACATGCAGGGGTGACCTGGAGCCAGAGCACCACCGGGTCAGCCCCCAGGGTCGGGTGCTCTGTCCTTCCTGGAGACGGTCACTGTCACCGCTGGTGTAACAGGTGCAGTTAGAACGGGGGTAGTCAAATGAGGGGGAATCGGCAATTTTCTCCTTTTTTCTTCACGGTAAATTATAAGCAGATCATCCTTGATCCTCACTGAAGTTCAGGATATAGAGTGATACGGGGATGCTGTGAGATTCGAGGAGTCAAGGACGTGGGTGTCAGCCTGTAAGCCAGCTCCTGTACACGCACGGAGGCTCTCAATCCACGCGGGATTCAGGGTTCTCGCGGATTCAGGGTCTCGCAGGACTGGGGGGGTTCCTTCGCGAAGCCCTAGCGCTCTCCGTGGGGTCGGGAGCCCCGTCACTGGGCGGGGGGAGCTCATGGTACAAAGCCTTGAGGCGCCGTTTGACTTGAAACCAGCAGACCCAGGCCTGTGGATGGAATGCCAAGTGCTGCGCAGGGGTCCGAGGCGGCCGATTCCGGAGCGCGTGCCCCTTAGCAGCTGCCGTCCGCGGCCAGGTGTCCCCACCGGTCACCGCGTGGCCTCGCAGCCCTGGCGGTGGGCGCTTGGGAGCGGGGTGCTGGGCCGCGTGGGAGTTTAGTTTTCCGTGTTCTCTGCAGTGGCTGCACCACTGTGGAGGGGCTCCCTTTTTCCGCATCCTCCAGCCTTTGCTGTTTGAAGACTCGTTGGTGATCTGTCCTGACCGGTGCGAGGTGGTACGTCTTTGGGGTTTTGACTTGCATTTCTGGTAACTAGCCACATGGTGCATCTTTTCCTGTGCGCTTTTGGCCACCTGTCTGTCTTAGGAGAAATGTCTCTAGGTCTTCTGCTCATTTTTTGGTTGGGTTGTTGGGCTTCATTCACGTTGGTGACCTGCTTCCTTCTAATCATCTGCGTGGGTCTGGTGGCTGGTGGTGTGTTTGTTACTGAAGAACAGTTTCTCCTTGGGAGTTCCCGTCCTGGCTCAGTGATATCGAACCTGACTAGTACCCACTAAGGAAACTGACTAGTATCCACGAGGACGCAGGTTCCATCCCTGCCTCGCTCAGTTGGGTTAAGGATCCAGCATTGCCGTGAGCTCTGGTGTAGGTTGCAGACGCAGCTTGGATCCTGCGTTGCTGTGGCTGTGGTGTAGACTGGCAGCTGCAGCTCCAATTTGACCCCTCGCCTGGGAACCTCCATATGCCGCCCGTGCCGCCATTAGGAAAAAAAAAAAAGACCAGAAAAGAATAGTTTTTCCTTCCCTTTGTCTCAGGCGCCGTCTCTGTGAATCTCTAAAGAGGAGCGAGGCAGCGCCACGTGCCCAGCAGCGTCTCGGGGCAGGGCCCTTCCACCTCCACCCGGTCCTTGCAGAGCAGAGGCAGCAGGGGCAGCGACTGGCAGCTTCTGAGGGTCTGGGAGCCCAGCAAGTGGGAGACCTATTTGAAGTCTCCCCATTTACCTTAACAAAAAATTGTGATGTTCCTGTTTTATCCTCATTTTGGTGTAATGATTTTTCTTGCATGAACTTAATTCATAAGACTTATGATTTCATGTGTGTGCCGGCCCCCACTGCATACCCGAGCTGCACACTCAGGTTTGAACACGCTTTGACACCAGTACTTTCTGTGTAGATTTAACACTGGTCTGCAGTGCCCCTGGTTAGTCGGAAAGCTCTGTAGGGAACATGTTAAAAAAATAAGTGATAGTTACTAATAAAGTTCTAGAAAGACACGTATAGGTCTTTCTGCACAGTGTTCTGGCATGTTCTGGCATCACACCAGTTTTTGGCTAGATTCAGAGATATTTTAGCCAGCCTGTTGAAATGTATATGTGAGCAATAGTTATTGCCTGGAAATACTTTTCAAAAGAGCTTGAAGTTCCAGATTTCTGGAGCAATTTGTTATAGGTCTATACATGTAATTTTTATGCCCTTTTCTCTCTATGTGATCTATTTCTTTTACACACCCACACGCACACACTGGTTTGTATTCTACATCTTAGCTAGTTCCTATTTTATTGCACAGATTCAAAACAATATTTAAGCTTCAGAACAGAAGCAGTTACCTTCCTGCATGGCTCATATCTTCCTTCGATAACATAAGCAAAAATGAAAACCTTGGAAAGGACACCTGAGTTTTAAGAATAATTTTTAAAGCTAGACAGTGCCTGTTTTTATCTAGAAATGGTTGTCTTAAAAGACCCATGAACAAAATTCTTGAGACATCCCTCTAGCATGGCCGTGCTGAATGGCAGGCATTTT
Organism: Catagonus wagneri; assembly: GCA_004024745.2. Taxonomy (NCBI): domain Eukaryota; kingdom Metazoa; phylum Chordata; class Mammalia; order Artiodactyla; family Tayassuidae; genus Catagonus; species Catagonus wagneri. The sequence continues at coordinate 2,103,646 of PVHT021183705.1, read as the reverse complement.
CACATCTATTTTATAAGATGCTGCATGGAGTCGTTACTTAGACGGCTTGTGAATGCGGGGCGCCCTAAGAAGACACAGGTGTGTGTGACGCTGTGGCAGGCGGGTCCGCACCCGGGCCCTCTCTCCCGGGTTCTTGTTAGGAGTATTCCTCACAATCAAAGCGCCACTAAGCAGGAAGGTGCTCTGCCATGCAGGGCCGTCTCCAGGGGTAGTAGATCCTGTATCCTGGAGTGTGTGTAAGCTCAGAACGGGCAGAGCATGGCATTCACAGCATCCCCACACAGGCAGTTTTGAACTTGAAAGTCTAGTTGTGTAATAATGCAGATTCTCTCTTCTCGTCATGTGTTCCTGTAACTGGGTTCACGGAAATTTAGCCACAAACAAGGAGAATCATTTCCTTCACGTATCAAGAGGCTTTGGAATGGTTCTATTTTTAATTAATAAACTTTATCTTCTAGAGCAGTTTTAGGTTTGCAGCAAAACGGACAGTTTCCACACCCCACGTATGCATAGCCCCCGCCCCCGTCATCGTCCCCACCAGGTGGTACATTTGTCCATTGCTCACATCAGGGTTCGGTCTTGGTGTCGTACTCTCCATGGGCTTTGGCAAATGGAGGATGTCGTGTGTCTGCCATTCTGTGTCCTAGAGAAGAGCTTCACTGCCCTGAAATCCCCCAAGCCTGGTAACTACTGATCTTTTTACTGTCTCCATATAATTGGAATTGCAGCGTGTGTAGCCTTTTCATATTGGCTTTTTTCACATAGTAATCATGTTTAAGTGTTTTCTATGTCTTTTCATGGCTTGAAAGCTCATTTCTTTTTAGTGCTGAGTAATACTCCATTGTCTGGATGTGCCACAGCTTATTTAGCCGTTCATCTAGTGAAGGACATGTTGATTGCTTCCGAGTTTTGGCCATTGTGAAAACAGCTGCCATAAACACCTGTTTGCAGGTTTTTGTGTAGACATGAAGTGATATTTTGGCCCAACCTTTGGATCCATTCTAAGTTTGACATACCAGATGGCAGTGCCAGTATTTTGTTTGGGAAAATCGTTTCCAGATGAGTACATGTAACTGAACCCTTTTGCTAGTTAGAGCATAATAAACTGAGCCGTGCTTTGGCTGTCTCTTGCGGACTGTGACCTGACGAAAGCCCGCTAGTGACACCCTGGCCTGTGAACAGGTCTCAGCCGCCACTGTACCCTCTCCCCAGCATTTTCCTTCTTGACTTTCACGCCTGGTGGAGATCAAGCCCACACACTTCTTTCTCCCACCTGACCTCACTCTCCCTCCCTCACTGTTTTTTTTTTTTTTTTGGGGGGGGGGTCTGCCGTAAGAGCAATGTGCGCCACAACTGTGGCAACACTGGATCCTTAACTCACTGAGCGAGGCCAGGGATCGAACCCACATCTCATGGAAACAATGTCGGGTCCTTTCCCCACTGAGCCACAACAGGAACTCCCTTGAAGGGCAGATTTTAGGCATGGCCAGCCTGGAAAACTACTAGCAAAGAAGAAAGAAGACAGTGTGTTTCTGGGTTTCTTGCTTTTAATACAGTGGGAACCCGGCCTCTGGCGCCAGCTGCTTAATTCAGAACATTAAACGCCATTCATGTTAAAAGGGAGATGAAACGAAATTCACTTCATTTTTTCAGAGGTCTCCAAATAGCCATGAAAAATCCACTTTTTTCTGCCACCAATTAATGTCAGCCACTTTGTGGTTTTAGGTGGCTGCCATAGTGATGATGCAGGGAGCCGGCCCGTGCTCTGCTGGGCGGCAGGCTGGGTGTGTCGCAGAGTTTCTGCTTCAGGAGTGTGTGGAGTGGGGACCTGGCCCCTTAACCGCTTGTGTCCTAAATGCAGCCTGTGGTAGAGGCCTGTGGGCACTTGGCCACGCCCACGGCTGGGGTGTTAAGGAGTGTGGGTCTCACACAGTGGCAGGCCCTACTGCTCTAGGTAAGTGTTCAAAGAGCTGGCTTTTGGGGCCTCTGTAGGGCCCTCCAGACTAGTTCTCAGACTCTCAAGCCTTTGGGTCTGGCACACTGGAAGCTGCTTTGTTGGGCTTTTGATAGCGTTCTTGCTCCCGGCCTCCGCTGCAGGGGTGTGTCCCTGGGCTCCAGCCAGCCCAGCTTGCTCTTTCCAAGGCAGCCCCTGTTTTAAGCAGCCTAAACCTGGTGCTTGTAGTAATAGATGGTTGGGTTATCGAAGTTTCCTTCCTCTTTTTGGCTTGGCAGATTCTGTTCCTCGGCCCCAGAACCCGTGCACACATCAGAACGCTGTTCCTCATGGGTACGGTTACAGTGCCCCAGACACAGTGCTCCCTTTCTCTGCCTGAGATGCCCTTGAGGTCATCGTCTCTACCCTTTGACCTCCCCCTCCTGCTCCCCACGCCCATGTTCACCTCCAGGAGCTGCTGCAGCAGGCTCCTGTCAGACACCGGGCCCCTCCCTCCTGTGGTTGCTGCCTGCTTCTTAGCAGATGTCCTTTGCTCCATCTAGCACCAGGGCCTTCACATGTACAGACCTGGCTGCTAGGGACTCGACTGCCCCCACTGCACCCCGCCAAAAAAAAAAAAAAAAACCCACTCACAATCGCCTTTTTGTGTGGGCATCACTTCTAGGAAGCCCCAGGTCATCAGGCCCCAGCTGCGGGCTCTTGTTAATCCTGGCGTTCTCCTGCTGAGTCCTTACATCAGGTGTTATGAATGCTTTGGATAATTCACTCATTTATTCACCAAGTATTTACTGAACACCTAGGATGCATTCAAAGTGCTAGCATATAGCAGTAGATCGGTTAGGACTATTCCGAGTTGAAGAAAATAGGAAATCCTCAGAACACTGGCGTGAAATAAAACAGGGCTCCCCCCATGCGCAAGTAGAAATCTAGCAACAGGCAACACTGATGTGATAGTGGCTCACAGTGTCGGAGATGAGGGCTCCAGTTTTGCCTTCGCCTCATGTTCACTAGCTGGTTGCCACAGCTCCAGGCATCACGTCTGCCTTGTCAGGGAAGGAAAAAAGAGGAAGAGATGGTACCAACCACACAGGATTTTTTTTTTTTTTTTTTTTTTTTTTTGCTTTTTAGGGCTATACCTGTGGCACATGGAGGTTCCCAGGCATGGGTTCATATTGGAGCTGTAGCCTCTGGCCTATGCCGCAGCAACTCGGGATCCGAGGTACGTCTGCAACCTATACCACAGCTCACGGAAAAGGTCAGATACCTGACCCACTACTAAGCAAGGCTAGGGATCGAACCCACATCCTCATGGATACTAGTTGGATTCATTTCCCCTGAGCCATGACAGGAATTCCCCCCATAGGATTTTTTAAAAAATCAAAACAAGTCCTCTTGGCAGACGTCTACTTACTCATTGACCAGAGTTGTCACATAACATTTGCTGCCTGTGTTGGAGCTTACACACTTGTGAAGGCACCGTATAGCAAATAAAAGCACATCCAGTGTAGATTCATATGCTGTCCATTCTATAAAGGAGAAGGCTGGGAGAGAGGAACAGAGGAAATGGACCGCTGCAGGGTGGTCTCTCTGAGACGTGACGCGTGAGCAGGGTGGGAGTTGAGTGACCCGGGCCGCTGTGCCAGCCTGTGGAGGGAGGCATTTCAACAGGAGTTGGTGGCAGCTGCAAAGGCCCTGAGGCAAGAGCAGTGTCTGTAGGTTTGAGGAGCAGTGAAAGCAGTAAATTGGGAGTCCGGGACCGAGACGGGGTCAGGCGGTAGATGAGGGCCCCACGTTGTTTGGGGGGCTGTTTAAGCCACGTGTGTAGGACCTGAGACAGGAAAGGAGGTCTGACCTGATTTGCTTTCACGTAGCTTCATTTTGTTCCACCCTTTTTAACTCAAAAAAAAAAAAAATTTTTTTTTTTGTCTTTTTGCCTTTATCTAGAGCCGCACCCGTGCCATATGGAGGTTCCCAGGCTAGGGGTCTAACAGGAGCTGTAGCTGCTGGCCTTCACCACAGCCACAGCAACGCGGGATCCGAACCACGTTTGCAACCTACACCACAGCTCACGGCAACACCGGATCCTTAACCCACTGAGCAAGGCCAGGGATTGAGCCCGCACCCTCACGGTTCTTAGTCGGATTCGTTAACCACTGAGCCATGAAGGGAACTCCCAAAAAAATTTTTTTTAAAACATCATACCTCAGGGTTTTTATTTTACATAGGAAAGTATTAACAGTCCTTTGTTTTTACTCGTGTGAGATTTTGAAGCAATGATAAATGCAGAATATTTGCTAATATCACCTGTATTTTATATCGGATTTTAATACAATTTTTCCTGCTTGTAAAAGGAATTCAAGTTTACTGTAGAAAACTCATAAAATACAGTAGGACAAGAAATATCTCGAATCATTCTACTATATTTATGGAATCATTTTTGACCTATAGCAAAGTTGCGAAGATCGTAGAGCACGACTTGCTCTCTGTGGGTCCTTCTCCCCCTGACTGGATGGCGTTTGTCTCGTTCCAGTCTCAAGCACCGCAGCCCAGTGGCTCATGCATTAGGGGCACTCAGGTATTGGTAAACATTTATTTAGGATTATTTATTTATAGCTCATTATTTCGTCTCCCCCCTGCTCCGCGCCGGTTGAGCTCATCATCATTCCTCCACGGCTGCTTCCACCGCCTCCTCGCGACCCTCAGTTTCCTCCTGCCCCTCCTTTCCGCAGCTGCCAGCGGGAGCCTTTGGAAAGGTAAACTTGGTGGGTCTCTCCCTGGTTAAAGCTCTGGGGCTTTGAGGGGCAAAGCCAGGCCGGGACCCGGCGCCGCAGAGGCTGTGGGCCTCCCGCACCCTTCTTGCGCCCCGGGGCCTCGTCAGCTGCCTCCCCGGCTCTCTGCCCTGCTTCGCCTCCACCCGCTTTCCGAGTGTGTCTTCTCACCTGGCCCGTGTTCTCGTTCAGGTCTCCGTGTAGATGTCATTTTCTCCGGACGTTCTAGCTGCTTTCCTGCGGTGTGTGGCCCTGCTCCCCTGTGGCAGCCGCTCTCCCTGCCTGGCAGCGGCCTCCCTGTGGGTCCCAAGAGGTCATGGACTTGGTGCTTGGGCTGGGGTGTGAGTGCTGTGGCACCCCAGTGAGCGCGTGTCCTTACTGTGTCTGCTTCCCTTCTTAGCGCCTTCTTTCTCCGGTGGGTACTGGCTGATGACTGGCGGTGGGATTTAATTTTCGGAGCCGGTGATGGGTTGGCCTCTGGCACGTGGGGTTGTTGCTCTTGGGGGTGTTGGGCAGGTCTGTCTTACTCATAGCTCTCAGAATTCCATCGGCTTCTTTGTGCCACTGCTGTGCATGGCAGTCCTGTGCGTGTTGGGCATTGTTGCTTTCCAGACGGTTCCTCCCACCAGCCTGTGTTGAGACGCTCTCGCTCCCTGATGCATTCGTCTGCTATTGAAGCCCCACTCTTCTTGCTGCCCAGTTTCTAGCCTCTGTGGGTCCCTCCTGGTGTCTGTGACACCCCCTTCTCATCTGCAGCCATCCCCCCACCTGTCCGCCAGGCTCCGGGGGACCTGCAGCACACTGCTACTGCAGCCGGGCTTCCTGTCCCTACACACTGCCCACGGGCCTGTCCTGGGCACATGCTAGCTGTTACAAATAGGATTTGGTCATCAGCTCATTTGCCCTCTTGCTCATGGAAGGACTCTGCTGAATGTCCTGCCTGTCTCTGCAGGAAAGAAGGTTGTGCGCAGGCTTCCGTGGAGTCTCAAGTGCCGTTTTTGGCAGGGCTGATACAAAACTGTGTAAAAATTGCCGCTTTTCTTTTTTTTGGCAGAGTAGCTGTTGGTGGGTTACGGTGCGTTATTTGACTGGCAGTGGTTCTGCTCATGGACTTAAGGACCCAGAGGTGCTGGTGAAGGTCCGCCCGGGCAGGCTGGGTCCAGAAGGAGCTGGGCCATGGGTATCAGGCCTGCGTCTCAGGGGAGGTGGTTCCTGGGCCTCCGTGCCCTCAGGGCGGCTGACGCGGGGCAGGGCCTCCCCCCGTTGGACTGGGAGGAGGCTCACCTCCTCAGACTGCACATAACTAAATGACCAGCTGCTTGGACGTGGCCTGAAGTGACATATGCCGCTTGTTCAGAGCTCAGTGATTCCTGTGAAGAGCTGATGGCCCTTGGTTGGTTCTTGGCATGATTGGCGATTGACTCGCCGTGTTGTGGGCGGGTCAGCAGAGCTGGCTGGTAATGCCACGAGGCAGTCAGCACGTGGGGCCTGTACCACGCTGCTGGGCGCACGCTGCTGCTGGTCAAGGACTGCCCGGTGGCTTCAGGCCCAGCTTCTGAGTCCTTTTGGTGCGGTGCTGAGATGCAGGAGCTGGAGTGTGTGGGTTATTTGGTTCAGAGGCAGCCCATCCAGCTCACGCTGCGCCAGGTTAGCTGCCAGCCCTGCCCTTGCCTCGGGAGTTCAGCCAGTCCAGGCTGTTCTCAGAGCCTGGCTGCTGGGCCGGCTTATAACACGCAAGGCACTTCTCCCAGATGGCCTAGAGGCCTGAGCCCTCTAGAGACCTGCTTGTCCCTCCCAGGCGGAGGCAGTCCCCGGGGCCCTACACCCCAGTCACCTGCGTCGCCCTGCCTCTGAGCTGCTCTGCTCCCCTGCATATGTCTCCCCAGCCCTCCCTGGGAATAGGGGTGAGGGTTAGGTGCAGGACGGAGGCCCTTCCCAAACCGAGGAGTGCTAGGCCCACCTGCCCACTGCTGGCTCTTCCTGTGTTCTCCACCCGGGCCCACAAATCAGCCCAGCGAGGTTGGTGGCGTGGTATTTCTCTTCATATTTTATTGATGAGAAAATGGCCTGGGGAGGGGGTGGACACCTGACGCTTGACCTTCCTCCTGGTTGGGCGGGTGCCAGTCTGAATTTCGGAAGCAGCACTGGGTCCATGTCCTTGAGCTGGGCCGACATGGACAGTGCCCTCCCGGCGACTGTCCCTTTGCCCGGCCGTCTGGCACAGGCACATGCAGGCCTGGCCTCCACGCAAGCTCTGGGCTCCTGCCTGGGCTTTGAATCCCGGGACTGGTGACGGGGAGCCTGGGCAGCAGTGGCTGCAACTTCCTGTTTCCAGGGGCAACGGGGGCCACAGTGCCCGCTGCGTGCCTGCAGTCCCGGTTGTCCCCACAGGTGTTTCCTGGGTTTTGCTGTTGGCTGTGATTGGACTGGGGCCAGTCTTGGTTCCAACAGCTTTCTGATCCTGCTTCTCTGGCCTTCCCAGAAGTTCTGTGAGTTATGGAACCGCCTTTCAGTAAATTGCTTTTGTGCTTAAATTAGTATCCGTTCCTGATGCTTGCCATCAGGAGTCCTGCCAGAGGTGGGCTCGTGGCTCGTCGTGCTCCAGATCTGAGACCTGAGCCAGGGCCCTGAGCCTGGATCTGCTGAGAAACAGCCTTCAGCCTGACGGAGGCCAGGGCTCCCGAGCAGGGACCGTGTAGGAGGCACGAACACATTTGTAAGTGCTGGGTAGAGAAACTACGCTAGTTGCTATTGCAAGGCTGCTCGCAGTTGTTAACCCGCTAACGTGCAGGGAACGTTTCCCAGGAGGGACGACACGTCCAGCCTTCTTGCCACGCCCCGGGGTCCTCTGAACATGTGTGGGGAGCGCAGTGCTGGACCCTCGGTCTGGGTGGAGGACCTGTTGATGACCGGGTGCAATACGTATGTGATGCGGCCTCTCCATGTGTGTGCATCTGCCTTCAGCAGGACCCGGACTCATGGTTGCGTGATTACCTGCCAGCAGCTCAGGGTGTTGGGAGATGTCCACGGATGTGAGGGGTGGGGGACAGCAGTTGTTTCTGGCTTCAGGGAATGAGGGAACGCGTGCAGGGGGTGGGGGAAGGGGTGGCAGTTTTCTCTGGAGGAATGATGAGGATTTTGAAGCTGTTAGATAAGAATTTAGGGAGAAAGCAGTAGACTCTGGGTGACAAGGTCAAGGGCCAAGGGCATTTGGTTAAACTGTTAGTTGTGGCAAGGATAACAGTAATCTCCAGGCCTTGCAGGATGTCAGGTCCCCCGATCTGTGTGCCGACCCTGTGGTGTATGTGTCATGTAGCCTACATATAAAAGCACTTGTGGCTCAGAGAGTTGGATAGCTTTCCCAAAGTGAGAGGCCATCGGTCGGAGGCCATGACCTGCTCCCCCTGCCCAGTCCGAGCCCTGTTTCCAGGTGATGGGGGCCGTGCAGAGACTCTTTTGGGTTTTCTCCCTCAGGCAGGGGGGAGCCATGAAAGTGATATGATATGTCAGAGAGCATCTTTGATTCAGGTGAACATCTGAGAAGGTTTCCCAGCAAAATCCTGTGTCCATTTACTGGGAACTGGAGAGGAATCCAGTTCAGAGCCCTGACTACGTACAGAGAAAGGGGGATGCTGCACAGGGTGGCTCTGGAGCCTCGGGGATTCAAGACGGAATCTGGGGAGTGAAGCTTGCATTCCAGCACCTGCGTGACCTCCTCCAGGCCCAGACGCATGCCTCTGTCCTGGGGCTGCTGGGAAGATGGAGGAGAGAATCACCGTGTGGTACAGGAGCAAGTGGGAGGCAGAGAGGGAAGAGGACTGGGTAAGGGCGGTGAGGGTTCCCAGTCCAGCAGACGCCAGGCTGCATGTTGCTGGTGGACACACAGGGAGAGGACAGTCCAGGTGAGGGGACCCTGGCATCCAGGCCCGAGACTGCATGTGAGGGGTGCTTACGACTTAGAGCTACTGGATGGCCATTTAGCTCTGCCGCTGGAGCAGGAGGCAGCCACAGCCAGCCTGCAGACAGTGAGCGTGGCTGCGTCCCAGTAAAACTTTATTTATAAAGAAGGTCCTGGGCCAGGTTTGGCCCAGAGCTAGTTTGCTGAGCCTGCTGTAGCCCCTTGGAATTGTCAGTGGTGGTGTGCTGTTGGAGGTGAGGGGTGGGGAGAGCCCCGGGGTGCTGAGGCCTGCAGGAGGCCCTTCCTCTGGGAGGTGGGGGTGGGTGAGGGAGTCGGGAGGATGGGCGAAAGTGAGAGCTGCAGGTGCGTGGGGGCCGCGTGATGGCATGCAGGTGGGCGGGTTCAGGTGAGCGTGCTGAGGGGAGGAGAACGGGCATAAATCCTGGTTTGGGATGGGGGCAGGAGTGGGTGGTAGGGCCTTGCGCTGAGGTGCTCGCACTAGAGGTTTTATGCTGGTTGCAGTTTTGGTCAAGTTCACTTGAAGTGCTTGTTGGACAGAGAAGCAAGAGATGGTGGGCAGGCGGTCCAGCTTCTCGTCTGGAGCTTGGCAGGCCTTGCGGGGGCCAAGTTTATCATCAGGAGCTGTAGGGGACAGTGGGGTTCTGGAAAATGTTGGCCCCTAAGGTCTCAGGAGGGGACAGGTTTTCTCTGGACTGGGAGGCAGAGGAGGAGTTTCGGGGCAGAGGAGCCGGCCTGGGGCTCGTTGCGGTGCAGGTAGGCTCCCCCCCAACTCTCTCTTCTTGCCTCCCCTTGAGTCAGAGTGATTTTTATAAAATATTAATTTGCCTAAACCTTTGTACTGTCTTCTCCCTGCTCTTAGTACCTCTTTTCTTTCTTTTAATTGTTTGCTGCATTGGCCAAAATTACCAGATTGTCAGCGTGGAAGTTAGGTCATAGGCTAGGTTTGCACACTTCCTTGAGTGTGATACAATGTATCTTTTCCAAAGCATGAGAGTTTTATTCCAACAACCTGTACCTCCCCAACCACCTGTTAACACAGGTGTCATTGTGTTAAGTGCTGAGTTGCATCTCACTCCGTTTCTCTACTTTATTTCATAATGCTTTATTTTTAAATGTACTCTATTCAGCATACTAAAATGACTTGTTTTCAGCTTTCAGTGAAAAAGTTGTTGGTAATTGTTTTAAATAGTTTTAGGTACTATTTCAAAGGAGCTTTTAGTTCAATTTCAGCCATGCCTTGGTTAGGGATAAGTGAGAAGAATAGGGAGAAAGTAATTGAAAGAAATACAGAGGAGAGCGTACCGTCGGTTGGCTGCTCTGGGTAACGATGGTCCTCAGAGTTACCGTGTTGTAAAACCTACATGTTATATGATTAAATTCCTAAAATGGGGAAAAAGCTTTGGAAGGTGGTTGATGTCGTACAAAACTGGTGCTTCTCTAGTGCTTTGGAAACGACCACATTCTTTCACTGTGCTTCACCTTCAAATCGGTTTCTCTTTAGGTACTCGTGAGCATGGACAAGACCTGTGAAATGAAACGCAAAGTGATGGACAGCCCTCTGGGGAAGATCGAGATCTCTGGTTGTGAGCAGGGACTGCATGAGATTCGCCTTTGCAGCCAGAAGACCCCAGACACTGAGTGAGTGAGAGCCCCTGGCGATGCCCGCCACGCGGGGGTTTGTTCACAGCAGGGGAGCAGTCTGGTTGTTGCCTGTTCCCCCCCATCACAGGGTGACACGCAGCCACACGCTGCCAGTCACAAAGATGAGCGCATTTCCAAAAATAAACAGGGCCGTGGTCAGCAGGTGTGCCTGTTGTCCAGGAACCCTCTGTCTCCGATGAACCGCAGGGACGTAGTCTGTAATTAGAAGCCTCCAGACGCTCGATTACTGTGAACGTTTCCGGGGGGTTGATTGCCTGGGCATTGAACACTCTGACTCTTGAGCAAGCGGGGCGCTGGGAATCTCTCTGGAAACTTGGTGATGGGGAGCTACTTGCCTGATCTTGATTTTAAATCAGGGCCAGCCCTCAGTGTCCATCAGTCTGCCGGGGGGGTTTTGTTCTCGGGCCGGAGCTGTTGGGCAGGAGCTCCACTGGCCCCCTTGCACGCGGCATGCGTACAGCTGAGGGGAAAGGGTGGGAAGCCCCCTTTTAGCGTGAACTTGGGGCATCGCTGTTTCTAGTGGAGCACGTTTCTCTGGTTTTTGAACGATCTCCACTGTATGTCTCTAATTGTAAAAACATGAAATATTTAAAGCACTCCTAATGCTTTGTTCTGAAATGTAACATTCAATTTCCTACCCCATTGACCGTGAGCAGTAGTTGTATTAAAATTGTAGTTCTCGTTATTTCTGACACAAGAGGGGAAAAGCCACCCACTCCTTTGCTCGGAGTTTGTCTTAACTGGCTAATAAACACAGTGCCAAGAGTGTTAGATAAAGAAAATACATAAGAAACATAAAAATTGATTTTAATGGACCCCTGTCAGAGACGGTCATAATGAGCACAAGCGGTCATAAATATCAGTTTCCGTCTCGTCTGTCGAGCTTTTTCCTGTGGAGCTGCATGTTATAATCAATAGTCTTTTTTAAGACCAAAAAATAAGCAAACCTTTGAACTATGTGAATACCCTCTTCTCTGTTTCTATGAAAACCATCTGGCCGTAGTGTTCAGAAAATCACAGGCACCAAATAATTTGTAGGGAAAATGTCATTTTGTCTTTTAGCCTGTTCCGTTGCACAATAAATCACAGAAATGATGTGTTGAATTTTTGTTTGTTTAAAAAAAGACGCTCCCTGAAGTGAATTTGGGGAAGAAAAGAGGGGAAGACAGCGACTTCTAAAATGCTGTACGTGCACATTACGCATTAGCACAGGGCGAGAGCACGGCTGAGCTTTGCTTCTCTGCGTTGATGCGTCTGTGCAGGACCCTGCCCGCCCCGTAAGGGCTGAGGGAGACGCAGCTGGCCTGCCGGGCCCAGGGTCGTGGATGCCAGTGAGTGGGGCTGCTGGCCCCTCTCTGCGCCTTCACGCTGTGGTCCTTGTCCTGGGCCTTCAGGCTCCTTGGAGCGGAGCTGCCACGCGCACAGTCCAAGCAGCAGACAGACAGACAGACAGGCGGGAACGCGCCTCCCTTTCCAGAAGGAGCCGCGTTTTCCTCCGCCACGCCGGCCCCACCTGGTAGGAAGTGGTTGTGTGTGGAAGGAGAAGTGTGTGGTGCGTTTTAGGGGCCGTCGGCCGTCTGTTATAAATGGTCACTTTCGGGGAGGGATATTTCACACTTAGACGGTAGCAAAAAAATGGTCTGTACTCATACCCAGAGTTAACCGTTTTTATTTCATTGAAAAAACTGAGGTAAAATTGCATAATAAAAGTCATAGATTGTAAATATAAAGTTCAGTGAGTTTTCACAAATGTGTACAACCATATAACCACTAACCCAAACCAAGATATAAAGACATTCCAGAAAGTTCCCTGTGCTCCCTTTCCGTCAGCCCTGCCCTGTTGACATCTGCTGTTCTGATTTCTGTCACGTTGGCTGAGTTTTGCTTGTTCTTGAACTTGATGTGGACGGAGCCCTACGACGTACACTCTTTGTGTTTGATTCAGCAGTGTTCTCAGCGTTCTCAGTTCTATAGCAGCGAGAAGTCCCTTCTTTTTCATTAAGCGGTAGTTTGTCGTACGAGTACACCACAGTCTGTTTTCTCCTTCTCCTGCTGGTAGACAGTTTTTGGCTCCTGTGAATAAGACTGCTGTGCATATTCTTGTTCAGGCCTCTTTGTGGGCACAGGTTTTCATTTCTCTTGAATAAATTCCTAGGTGTTGGAACTGATGGACTGCACGGCAAATGGATGTTTAACCTCATAAGAAATTGCCGGCACTTTCCCCAAAGTTTACCATCTTACTTTTCCAGCAGGAGTGTGTGCCCTCTCACTGCTTGGTGGTGGTAGTTTTTAAAGTTTCAGACACTCCGGTGGATATGAAGAGCTTGCTCTCTCACCATGGGGGCCACTGCCCTTTCCTGATGACTTATTTTGAACACCGTTTTCTGTAAGCTTTCCTTGTGAGGTGAGCCTCTTGCCCATTTTTAATTGGTGTTTTCTTGGCTCTTCCTGTCGATTTGTGGTTCTGGTTACAAGTCAGTTGATCAGATATACGTATTGTTCATTTTCACACAGTCCAAGGCTTGTGTTTTTATTTTTTTAATAAGGTCTTTCAATGAGTAGAAGTTTTTAATTTTGAAGAAGACCATATTTTGTGTCTTGAAGAAATGTTTGCCTACTCTAATTTCACAGATATAGTCTCATAAATTCTTTGAAAAACACTATAAGTTTAGCCTTTTATGTTTATATATGTTCCATCCTCTTAAATTACTATGTTGTGAGGTACTCAGTTTTTTCCATAGTTACTTTGTTGTTTCAGCATCATTTATTGGGAGGAAAAAACTTCTTTTCTCCATGGACTCACCTCAGTGGTTTTGTCAAAACCAGTCACGTGACCACGCACGTGTGGGTTCTACGTGTCTGCACGTTGTTTTGCTCAGCTGACCTTTTCGCCTTTGCCCTGCCAGTTCTGCCCAGACTTGGTTATGGAGCTTCGTGATCAGTCTTGAATCAAGGTAGTGAGTCCTTCCACTGTTTTTCGCAAAGGTTGTTTTGGTTTCTAAGTCACAATTTCCCTATTCCATTTAGAATCAAGGTGTCATTTTCTCCAAAAGTGCCTGTCGGGATTTTGATTGGGAGATCGTTGAATCTCCGTGTCACTTTTGGGAAGGTTGACACGTTAAATTGGATTTTCCAGTTTATGGCTGCAGCTTATCTCTGCCTTTGTTTAGGTTCTTTTCAATTTTTCTCTGTGGTGTTTTATAGTTTCCAGCTTAAAGATCTTGCATGTCTTCTGTAAAACTGGTTTCTAAATGCTTTGTTTTGGGAGGCTTTTTTTGGCCATTTCTAAGCATGTGGAATTTCCCAGGCTAGGGATCGAACCTATGCCATAGCAGTGACCCATGCCTCTGTAGCAGCACCACCAGATCCTTGACCCATTGTGCCACAAAAGAGTTCCTAAATACTCTGTTTTTTTGTGGTGTTCTAAATTGGTTTAATTTTTTTTTCTTTTTTACCATTTAAACTGTTGCTGGTATGTAATACTTGATTTTTATATGTTGATCTTACTCTGCTATATTACTGAATTCACGTCTTAGCTCCAGGAGTTCTTTGGCAGTTTGGGCTTTTCTCTGTAGAAAATCACCGTGTCTGTTAGGACAGTTCACGTCTTCCTTGTAATCTTCATGCCTTTTGTTTCTTCTGTTGCCCTGGCTGGAACCTGCAGTGTGATGCTGAATGCAGGTTGTGGCCCATGCCTTCCCGCGTTCCAGGCGTAGAGGGCAGCTTCGCGTGCGTCAGCGTTTGGGGTGACTGCTGGCTTCGTCCCTTCCCACATGGAGAATGCGTCCTCAGTCTGTTGAATTTTCTTAGTGGTCTTTGTACCTCAGTCAACATGATCATATCTTTCTCCTTTATTCATTAAAGGGATGTAAGTTAATTCTAGGGTTTTAAACCAATATTGAAATGCTGTACTACATCATTAATTATGGTATAATCTTTTTTCCCCTTACATATTATTGGTTTAAATTTGCCATTTTATTCAGGATTTATGTGTTTAAGCTCATGAGGGATATTTGTCTCAAATTCTTTTTTATTTTGGTGATGTCTTTGTGAGGTTTTGGCGTTCAGGTTATTCTGACTCCGTGAAGTGAGTTTGGAAGTGCTCCCTCTTCTACTTTGCCCAAGAGCCTTGTGAGAGAACTAAGGCCGATGCCAGCTGGGTGTGGCGGGAAGGCTTCTGATGAGAACTGTTGTCTGACAGAAGTAAGTTCTGTCCTCACGCAGCCCCAGGGGGCTCTCCTCAGCTTGGCTTTTTGCAGGTGGAGCCATTTGCACCCTCGTAGGCAGTGTCCCGTAGCCCGGCTGATGTCCTGGGCAGTGGCTGAGGGGATTGGAGCAGAGCGTCCTGAAGACCCTGGGCCCCTGTCCTCACCCTCCTCCTGGCATGGCTGGTGAGTCCTGGGCACCTCCGTTTCCTCTGGAATGCTGCTTTCTTCAGTAGGCAGATGGGGGCTGGCCCCTGACAGCTGCCTGTAGTGAAATTCCTTGTGTGTTTCTGTATAAAATATGATTCCTGGTTCCCACACTAGACCACAGTATGGCTTCATACTGTGATCACTGATTTCTTTTTAGTATAAATTACGTTACTCACATTTCCTAAAACGACGAGTGAAGAATATCAGTTTGGAAAGTGGTATAATAGTCTCAATTTTATAACTTCCTGCCTATATCAAGTTTCCGTTACCATGCTCGGCTTTGACAAGAGCCTGACTGATTTTTCTCTCCTCACCATCTTCATGTGGCTGTGAAGCTTTGGCCTCATCATTATTCCCCACAGTGTCTAAAATCTACTGAGAAGGGCGGGAGAATATTTCTGTTTTTCTTATGTTATTTTAGGGCTTGTTTACTTTTCCATCAAGTTGATTGTAGTATTTGATTACTTAAAAAATGGACTGTATACTCCTAGGTCGAACTTAACGTTATGCAAACAGCAGTAGGACTTTTGGACCTAGGAAGCTAGAGAGAACTGCATGTGCTTCACGTTGCCAAAGATCTACCTTTGTTTTCCATTTTAAAACTTTCTCTACGTAAAGCTTTTTAGAAAAATGCAGAAATGCAAAGTGAAAAGGTTTATAGTCCAACCAAACCTAACCATTTTAAAACTCTGTATTTTGAAAAGTTTAAAACCGCATGCAGACTGTTTTTACTTGATAGGAATATGCAGTATCATAGTGGTTCGGGTACGTCTTGCTCCCACCGGCTCTGGTGTCGAGGAGGAGGGGGCAGCGTGCAGGTCAGGCCTTGCCTTCCTCCACTGATCTGGGTGGCTGGCCGGCCAGCCAAGGGGGCCAGCATGGGGTCTGAGAGAGTGCCACCGCAGGGCTTCTGTGTCCTCCCTGCCAGGGGGTCGCCTGCCTTGTTGGGTGCACTGCCGATTTTCAGCCCTGGAATGTGCCAGCCTGCACTGAAGGGACGAAGACGCCTTTGCGGCCTTCTGCAGGAGAGCTGGGCCCTGGCTTTGAGTTGGGGCTGTCAGCTGGAACAGAGAGTGATGGATGCTTTCCGTGTGCATTGGCCGCTTCCCTGTTAATCTTTAACTATTTAAATTAACTAAGTGGACCGTGAAGAGACCCTGAGGGTGTCAGTGGCTACTCGGGGACACTGACCCTCGCGCTGGCCTGGGCCTGCTGTGAGCTCTCCGGGTACCTCGGTGCCCGTCGCCTGATGGTTCCCGAGAGCCCACGTGTCCCGAAAGCCTTCTTGGGAAGCGGATAGGTTCAGTCCTCCCGACAGATGGGGACACTTTAATGCAGACACAGCACTTTCTTTAGTGTCATTGGTCTTTGAAGGAAGCGAGGAAAGTGTTCTCAAGGACAAGCGCTTGGCGCCGCACCCCCAGGCAGAGGCCGCCTACAACGCGTGCAGCAGGAAGTTAACCCGCGGCAGGTTCAGTTGTCTTGTTGGCTTGAAGTAATGATTTGTGTTGCGTGTGCCCAAAAATGTAATTATTTTATTTTACAGAGTGTTCCTTGAGGAGGTCTCTTGAGTCAAATAAGCATGTTTCTTTGAGGAAAACTTGCCGCGCTGCCTGGCCTCACAGCCAGGTCTGTTTGTGGAGCAGGTGCCCGGAGACCCTGCCCGGCCTGGAAGGCGGCGTTCCGGCACCGTGGGCGAGGCTGCGTGTCGCAGGGCCCCGCTCCTTCCCCGGCCCGCGTGGGCTGCCTTATCGGGGGCTGCGGGGAGCACGACATCCAAACACAGCCTGCGCTTCTGCTTAACCGAGTCCCTAGAGCGAGACGCGGCGGTGTCCTGCCTCAGGCTGAGGGCTGCAAAGACGAGGGGCAGCCGGCTTGCTTCTCTTCGGTGGGAGAATCTCGGGAAGCGCTCGCTTGTTCCCAGGATGGGCCGGGGCCAGGCCTGGGGTGCTGCAGCGCCCACACGGCAGCCCTTGGACACCGTGAGGTCCAGAAAGGCCGCTGCAGGGCCGGTGGGAGGGCCGGGCCCGGGCGCTGCACCCTTGGGCTGGTTAATACCGGGTCAGCTCTGCTGCCTGTGCAGCAGAGAAGTGGCAGATAAAGGCCCTCTGGTTGGCACGAGGTGTGCCCGCACTGCCGCTGTGCTGCCGGACCGTGGGCGGGCGTGCGGCTGTGAGACGCCACGGTTTCTGCCCTAGAAGAGAAGAGATGGGCAGAGCAAGGCTTCACTGGCTTTTGATCTCTTCTCTTTTTCTAAGTTTCTTTGAGAGCCTGTTACACTGGTTCGGTACTTACCTGGGTCTGGGTGAAGAGTGGTAGAAGGCAGTTGGACAGTTTTGAAGCATCACTGAGATGTAAAATTTTCTGGATCCACCTGAGAAAAAAGAGCAGCATAAAAGTTTTATTTCTGTCAGTCTTATTACTGTGTTGCAGGGAGACAGAAATGGCAAGACCTACATGCCTGTGTCCGCGAGTCAGAAGCAGGTTGGTTCATTTAATTTTCAGTCTGCCAGGATCCTTTTGGAAGGAAGAAAAGAACGGTTGAATGACAGCTACAAATATGTGGGTTCAAAGTATGAACCAGACTGTCAGAGTAAAGGATTTTTTTTTGGAAGTTTCCAGCACTTGGGGTGTAAGAGCGTTTTGGAGTAAAGGAGGTAAATTGGGCAGTTTCAAGCAGAGAAAGGTGAGTGGTTTCCTCTGACATGTGAAAAATCCAGAAACCCTCAGCTCGGAACGGCCGCTTTCCTTTAGGAGGTGCTGGGCCGCACCTCTGCTCACGCCTGTTTTTGAAGGAGTGGCACTGCTGCTGTCCCAGGGAGCGGCTCTCCTGTCCCCTTGACGCCCCGCAAGACACTTTCCCCCCCAGCCACCAGGAGGGCCGAGGCACGGTCCCGGCCTGATGCGGAAGGCCCGTGTGTTGGGTGTCCCGGGAGGACTGGGTGCAGGGCCCCGAGCCCTCCCTGCGCTGAAGGGAAGTCCCTCCTGATGAGAAGCCTTGGGCTTTTCCAGATCTTTCCAGCCAGCGCGTTGGCCTGCCCTGAGGCTCAAGGGCCAGACCGTGTGGGCACACGCAGAGTCCACCCAGGACCCATGGTCTTGCAGGGCTGTCTCTGGTGGAACTGGCAGCGGCAGCAGTGACCCCTCCACGGCCCTCAGGAGGCATCACTGCTGAGTGAGTGGTGGGTGGGCCTGCACCTGGGGCTGTGCCTGTCTTCTAGGGGACAGAGCTGATGCCACACAAGGAGCCTGGCAGCTGGGACGCAGAGCCACGCGTGTCCACTCCCTCCTCCGCACCAGATCACATCTCCTGCCCACCTCCCTTTCCTCTTGTGAAAACAAGACCGCGTGGTGTCTGAGACCACTGACACGTATTCCTCATGTTTTGCCTTTGGAGTTTGATTTCCAGAGTTTTTATTGTTTGTGTATCTCTAATATTTTCCAGTATTAAGCCATCTGTGACTGGTGAATAATTTTCAACTTTTTGTTTTTCAAATGTTAATGCCATTCCCGCTGTAAACTCTCAAAATGTACTTGGTTTGTTAAATTTGTTTTCTTTAAATTGTATCAGTAATTAGATCAGCTCCTTGATGTTAACGTACAGAATAGTTCTTGCATGCTGATCAGTTTAGAATTTAAATTGAATTAAAGGTTAAATGAGTTTAATTTTTGAATTGAACTGAAGCATTGTCTTGTGTCAGATTCATCCAGAATTTGTATTTCCAGTTGCCGTGTCAAGTGACAGAAGTGGGTCTTTTTGTGTTAAAAAAAAAAACATTGAATAAATTTAGGATTAAGTTAGAGTCACTTGTTTGTTCACTCAGAACATGTGAGTGCCTGCTGTGTGACAGGCCAGGAGCCTTGGGGACCCGCACCGGGGATGGTGCAGTAATGAATGTGACAGGTCCACTACGCGGAGCCCACGCCCAGTACAGGACAGGCCTGGGCTGGGCAGTGAAGTGTGGTGATGGGTCCCCGCAGAGGATGAGCAGGGCCTGGAGAGGAGGTGGCTCGGGCCGGAGCCCAGGGCCTTGGCGGTAGGGCCTGTCTGAGCCGGCGTCCGCGGGCCTGGCGGGGGAGGTGTGCCGCCAGGACCAGGGCCTGGCTGGTGACTGACCAGGCGGCGCGGCTAGTTCTCAGGGCATGACAGGGACACTACGAGGAGAGGAGGAGGATCTGGAGGAGCCGTGGGACGGGGGTGCTGGTGACGAAGCAGCAAGAACAGGAGGAGCAGAGACAGGACGGGAGACGGGTCGGGGTGGGACGGCGCCGGGGCGGGGCACCTTGGGTGTCCAGCTGACACGCTTGGCGCGTCTGTCCCTCAGCTTAGGGCTCTGGGAGGTGGGGATACGGACTTCAGGTTTTCTTCAAGCTCCGGAGTGGGGGTTCCTGGCACAGCGGTCCTTGTTGAGACCAGCGTTTTGTACCCACCTCGTCTCAGCTTTGACTCTGGAGCAGGGGCAGGGGTGCTGGGTCACTGTGTGTCTGCAGAGGAAGCGGCTCTGATCAGGGTCAGCATGGTGGCTGGGCCCGGGGTCCCTGCGGGGGTGCAGCGGGCCTGGACTGCAGTGTGGCCGAGCTCATGCTGTGTCTTGTGCTCTGTCAGTTCTCGGGCTTTGTGCTGGGGCTGCGGTGGGGCACGAGCGAGGGAGGTCCCCAGGAGGGTGGTGCATCTGCTCTGCCACTTGTGCAGCTTTTCTTCTGCGCAGCGCACGCCTTCCGTGTCCTTGGTCCACACGGGCAGTTACCGTCCAGGGGTGGGGAGGAGAGCTCGGCTGTCTCCCTGCCGCGTTTCCGTGTCTTGGTTTTATCTCTTCTGTGTTGCTTGCTTTGGGGCTTTTACCCACTTCTGTCCCCAGGTCTCTTCTGGTTTCATTTAGTGTTTTTCTGAGAGCCTCGGTACATCCGCTCGTAAGCACGCCAGCCACACTGCTCTTCTTCCACCTGATCTACACACACGCACGTGCACACAAACCTTGTCCAGATGAAAGGGCTCGCGTGCTGTGTTCAGTACATCTGCAGGTCCTGGGGGAGAATGTGGTCCTCCCAGACTGGCGTTTACTTCGCTTTTCAGGATCTCGGGGAAGGATGCGCACACACATCGTCGGGGAGCCGAGTTATAGTTTTCTTGCTGTGACGGATTCTGATGGGACCCGTGTTGTTACTTTAAGGCTGCTCCTCTTGTGTTGTCATGCGGGGGTCAGCCTCTCCATCCTCACTGACCAGCACAGGCAAAGCTCTTATTCTGCAGCTCCCTGCATGTGACGTTGTGTTCTTCGCTCCGGCTGGTGAAGTGGGCATTCTGCCTCTTCTGTGGATGATGGCACACAGAGCCCACAGTGGGCACTCTGGGCTGAGCACACGGCTTGGGGAGGTGACGTTTCTTCCCATTCTGAAGAAGCTGTGCTGCTGGGAGCTGTCTCTGTCCAGCTGAACGTTGGGGCAGGGTCACCAGGCGAGCAGCTTGCACGGGCAGATTCTGCACATTCCAACCACAGTTTTCTGCCAGGGCACTTAGACCAGCTCAAAATGGAACAGAAACGGTTTTAGAGGGATGCAGTTAGCAGGAGAAACATTTTTAAGACTTGACCCTTTACAAGAGGAAAATGTAAGCTTTGGGGTATGCCAATTCTTTTTTGTTGTTGTTCATTTCTCAAATAGATGTCCTTGCATGTAGTGTGTGTGAGCGGGTTTGGATGTTTGCACACACAAATATATGCATCCTAGACATTTCTGCTTCTTTAATGCTGCCTCCACTCAAAATGCATACTTCTAAAGCTAGCGAAAATGAAATGGTTGTTCTTAATTATTATAGATTGCCCAGAAGTAACCTCCCCCAAATAGTGTTTTTTTTTTTCTTTCTAAAATTCATCTGGAGAAATACTTAGCTTTCTGATCTTTATTTTACCCGGTTCAAGGCTCTGCTAGGAAGAGTTATTGTGTAACTGAGCACTGCTTTTATGAAAAAGAACTGGACCACTGCTTTCCTTCAAAGTGTCTGGTGCGTTTAAATCTTCTCTAGGTAAACAAAATTTTATTGAAAATAATATTTTGAGACTAACACCTTTGTCAGCACGAGTGGAGCTGAAAGCCCTCCGCTGTCCGCTGGTCCCGCACACGGCTTGGTCTCACATGCAACCCCTGGACGTCTGTGGGGCCCAGCGGGGTGTCGGGGGCCAGTGGGGAGGGGCCGGCGAGGAGAGAGGCCTCAGCCCGCTTCCAGCTCAAGAGGTGGGAGAGACTGGAGACGGCATACAGCATGGACGCAAGTGCGACGACTGTCAGGAGGCCAAGGCTGTTCTTTAATTGGGTGACTTGTCTTTTTTTCTTTTTAGGGCCACACCCGTGGTATATGGACGTTCCAAGAGGGGTCAGATCTGAACTTCAGCTGCTGACCCACACCACAGCCACAGCTATGCCAGATCTGAACCACATCTGTGACCTACACCACAGCTCACGGCAACGCCAGGTCCTTAACCCACTTATTGAGGCCAGGGATCAAACCCGCATCCTCATGGATACTAGTCGGGTTCGTTACCCATGAGGCATGACAGAAACTCCAAGTACCTTGTTTTTTTGACGTTGAGTTATATGAGTTGTTTATATATGTTGGATATTATTAACTCCTTAACAGTCATATATATCATTTGCAGATATTTTCTCCCATTCGGTAGGTTGTCTTCTTATCTTGTCAGCGGTTTCCTTAAAAATTGGACAGAAGAACTGAATAGACATTTTTCCAAAGAGGAAGTGCAGGTGACCAACAGGCACGTGAAAAGATGCTGGACACTGCTAATCACCGGGGAAACGCAAATCAACACGGCAGGGAGTTATCACCTCACACCTGTCAGAATGGCCATCATCAAACAGACCACAGATGACAAGGCAAGGTTGTGGAGAAAAGGGAACTCTTGTGCATTGTTGGTATGAATGTAAATTGGTGCAGCCACTATGGAAAACAGTAGGGAGGTTTCTCAAAAAAGCAAATATAGAACTACCATCTGACTCAGCAGTTCCACTCCTGGATATATATCCAAAAAAACAAAGACACCGATTTGAAAAGATCCATGCACTCCATGCGCCCCAACGTTCATAGAAGCATTATCTGTAGTTGCCAAGATATGGAAGCAACCTGGGTGTCCATTAACTGCTGAGTGGATAAAGATGTGATCCACACACACAATGAATACTGCTTAGCCATAAATAGGATGAAAATGTTCCATTTGTAGTGACATGGGTGGACTTGGAGGGCATTATGCTAAGTGAAATAAGTCAGAGAAAGACAAATACTGTTTGATATCACTTTTTTTTTTTGCTTTGCAGGGCCACACCAGCGACATATGGAGGTTCCCAGCCTAGGCTGCTGGCCTGTGCCACAGCCACAGCAACTTGGGACCCAAGCCACATCTGTGATCTACACCACAGCTCAAAACAAAGCCAGATCCTTAACCCAGTAAGCAAGGCCAGGGATTGAACCTGCATCCTCATGGGTACTAGCCTGGTTCATTACTACTGAGCCATAACAGGAACTCCCTGTTTGGTGTCACTTATATGTGGAATCTGAAAAATGCAACAAACTAGTGAATATAACAAAAAATACAGAGAACAATCTAGTGGCCGCCAGTGGTGAGGGGCGATATAGAGGCAGGAGATTAAGAGGTACAAATTATTGGGTATAAAATAAGCTACAAAGATACATGTACAGCAAAGGAAGATATCCAATATTTTATAAGAACTGTACATGGAATATAACCTTTAAAAACTGTGTATTCCTATATTGTACACCTATAGCACATATATTATACACCTGTAATTTACATAATGTTATTCATCAACTATACTCCAATTTTTAAAGGAAGGCTGAGTCTGGACCGCACGGTGCTGCGTCTTTGGCCTGCGGTGGCCCGTGGCAGCATTCTCCCGCACCTCCAGCTGCGCCCGTCCAGGGAAAAGGGGAGTGGGTGGGGCCCTTCTGTTTCTGGCTCAGCCTGCGCTCAGGCCCCATCCTCCTCTGGCAGGCTCTTGGTTGGAGCTCCTTCAGTTATTAAACTGGCAAGTGCATCGAAGGAAAGAAGGGCATGTTTTTATCACCTCATCGTGTCCTGTCTCTGCGCCACCTCCTCTTGTCCAGTGAATGTGTTGTTTGTACAGGGGCAGGACTGCCCAGGTCTCGCTTATCCCATTTCACTAACTTCCTCAGTTCTGCAGCCTTTCCTCCCTTCGCTTTATCACACCAGCTCCGGGGTGGGTGGTGGTGGGGGGTCCCTTATTAAAGGTATAGTTCATCATGTGAGATCTCGTTTTTTGCATCTGAGTTTTCAAGAGCTCTCCAGATTTTTATTGCCTTAAGTTCCATATGCCGTAGACATCATACCGTCAGTTGTAAATTGCCTTCTGGAGAAGAAATTGACAAACAACTTTATAATTGCGTTTTTAGCCTTAATATGGGAGGGCCAAATGCATGTTTAAGATTTATGGAGTTCCTAGATTTAAACTATCAGCAATAAAATTTTCTTAAGGTGGGCCCCCATCTGCAGCTATTATTACAAAACCCTTTAAGTTACTTTAGCATATGACATGATAATAGTTTTTTTTTTCTTTTACTTTTTGACAAATTGTGCCTAAGGAAATTACTTTACTTGCATGGGAAGTTATCTATGTTTGCAAACTTGAACAGTTTTGCTGGTTAAGCAGTCTAGAGATGATAAACTTTTTTGTCAAATCTGACTTCAGTGCTGCATTAAGACTCGCGGCCCCTGGGAGAGGTCCGTTTAAAGGACGCCTTCTGCACGTCTGCCCAGGCGTTGTGGGGATCGTTTGATTTGACAGAACAAAAATATGTGTAATCTTTTTAAAATCTGTTTTCAGTTTATTTGATACAGAGGAGCAGAGGTGTAAACTGGGGAGGAATTGTCATCATTTTGTCCAGGTGACAAGCAGGGCTGGGCAGCTGATCAGGCTCGGTAGATGGTTGCCCTCTCAGAGGACAGTGCGGTCACAGGGCTGTAGCTGGGAAGGGAAGATAGTCCTTTCGTGCCGGTATCATCAGTACTGTTTTGACCCAGCTACATCCTTCTCCTGTAGTAAAATATACGTAACATAGAATGTACCCTTTTCACCGTTTTGAAGTGCACAGTTCAGTGGCATGAAATGCATTTACTTTGCCTTACGACCGTCACCACTTCCAGCTCCAGAACTGCGTTCGTCTTGCCAGCCTGCGACTCTGTGCTCATTAAACACCAAGGCCTCCGCTGGCTCTGGGCCGGGCCTGGTCCCCTGTCCCGCTGCCAGCACACCTTTAAATCCCAGATTTGCTGAGTTTCCTCAAGCCAAGAAAAGCCCGTCTGGAGACCCAGTGCCCCTACAGATGCTAATAAGCTTCCTTGGCTTGGATGCCAGTGGGTCTCAGGGCTGGGTGGCAGCTGGCTCCCCATCGGGAGTGTGGGTGCTGCAGTGCCAGTGCAGCCAGATGTTGCTGGAGGGGGAGAAGGGCTCTGAAGAGGGGCAGAGTTGTATGTGGTTGTGGGGGGAGGTCTTGCAGATGAAAACGGGACCCCAGGGCACAGAGACTGTACCGAAGGCAGAGAGATGCTGAGATATAGGCACCATCGTAAGACAGTGTGGACAGGATGCTGGATTGATCATGGAGCTTTCTGCATCTGGTCCCTCTGTCTTGGATGCCTTTGGCCTCTTCAGAGAGGAGGTGGACGAAGGTTGGTGGGGAAGATGGGCAGGGCGTGGGCTGGCGGCGTAAGGAGGCACGTGCTGCCGCTCCCGCTGAAGGCCCCCAGTCTGGCAGTTCTGGGTGCATCTGGGCCCCTCCTGAGTTTGTGATTTTCACGTAGTTTCAAAGGCCTTTGTTGCTGACTTTAAATCTCTAAATTTCTTTTTTTTTAATTTTTATTATTTTTTTCCATTATACCCAGCTGTATAGTAAATCTCTAAGTTTCTGAAGTGCTTTCACCTGTGATGTTTCACCTGTAGCAGGTGAGTGGCGTCACCTCTCTCATTAGTTAATGGATATCCTTGTGTGCAGTGATCCAAACCAGCGTTTCAGACAAGCAGCAGGAAATCTTCAGTGGGTGTATTTAATATGCTTTAGAGGAAACCGTAAGGGTTGGAATGTAGCCTGGCCTTTTGCCTGCCTGGAAAGCCAGCCTGTGCTCCTCGCAGGAGAGCTTCACCTCCTGGAAGTGGCTCCCCTCTGTCCTGGGAGGACTGTTCTTGAAGCTCAGGGGCGCCTGACGGAAATGGGCTCCAGCTCTGCCCACGGGAATAAGTGTTAGCCTCGTGGCCGTGAAGGCAGGGTAAGAAGAACCAGAGAACAGCCTTTATCCCACTGTTGTGACCAAAGAATGGCTGTCTTAATGAGCCTCGGAATGGGTCAGTTGGTTGGGTTGTGAGGGAGCAGTGGGGACAGGAGCTGACCTCGGTGAGTGTCCCGGACGGGGCTCCCTCTCCCCACACTCTCCGGGAGGCCTGGACTCCTGCTGCCAGAGGTGGCCTGGGCCACGTGGCTTCCGTGGCCTGAACTGCTGCCCTCACCGTGAGGAGACCCAGTGCTGGGCAGCCCTCTGCTCCGAGGAAGGTGACATACAGTGGTGTACAGGCCTCTGCCCCCAGCCATCTGCCAGGCAGTGTCAGAGGTGATGGGGGTGTCACATGGGCCCTGGGGTGCTGCCTTGGGCTCGGCTGTGCAGCCTCGAGTGGGGTGCCCAGGGGTGCCCCGTGGCCTCAGAAGGCATGCCCGTCCTGTTACTGCACAGATGAGCTCCGACGAGGGGGGCGAGGAGGCAAAGTCGTTATTTCTGTGCGGAGGGGCCGTCCACACCCTAGAGGGGAAGCTTGAGGGGAGGTAAAAATGGGGCTGGCCTGCCGACAGCTGGGCATCCGTCCGAGGCACCGTCTGCTGCCTTCCGTGCTCACTGGTGAGCCGTGTGCTGGTTTTCTGGTGAGTGCGTGTTGGGTAACATCTTTGCTTGCAGCAGGCCAGTGGCTTCGTTTTCTCGAAGAATTGTGTCGTGAGCGTGGCGCCTGGTCACTTTGGGGAGCACTGTACCCACTGTGTGAAGGACTGCCTTCAGGTTGGTGCTGGCACTTGGCGGGCCGCCAGATGAAGGTGGCAGCCTTTCTGTTGACGTCCGTTGGGCTGCACTACAGATGCCAAAACCCCAAGGGGCAGAGGTAACGTGCCCTCAGAAGTCCTTTCCAGAAGGCTCGTCTTTGTGTTTCCACATATATAACCTTTTAGTATTTTTCCTGGCTTTCTCATTAATGTATGTAAAAATATTAAAAGCCCTTGTATATTACATCAGAAACTATGTCAGCTGCTCTGCTTTTTTCTATTTATTAAAACTTTTCAAGCAGTAAAAACATTTTACTTGTTAATGAGGGAGAGTGGGAAAATTAATGACATAGAGCTCGGATCCACCAAGATGTCTCCTCTTAACCACGCACAGCCAGCTCGCTCTCTCCCCACTGCGCGTACTTTAATTTCCGTGACAGGGTTCAGTAAGCAGATGCAAATAGATTTAATGATTTGCATCAGTAGATCATTTCTGAGTTTAATATCCTCTGATATTTTGGGTCAAGGACCCTTTCTTTGGGAGACTGGTAACAATTTCTAGAGCTAAAATTATGAATATTAGTAATAATACGTTATGTTCAAGTGAGTTGAGATAAATGTATGTTTTTCACAAAGTCGCATTTGCACAGTGCCTCTCTGTTCACCGTAGAAAAAGGAAGTGCTGCCTAATGCCTGCCGCCCGGTGCCTTGGAGCTGGGACACTCGTCACGTGGGTGCTCTGGTGCCCGGCACTTGAGAGCAGTGGTGGTCTGGGCTTATTTCCGCTGTGGGCCCATGGGGCACACAGGATATTTTTGTCACATCAGCTCAACAAGGAGATGAAATTGGGGCGCTGCTCACCGTGCACTCGTTGAGCTCTTCTGTGTCAGGGCTGTAGCAGCCCAGTGCTGGATCGACCTGGAGACACGGACCTGTCCTCAAGGAGCTTCGTCCGCAGGGCAGGCGGAAATGGTGCTGAGTCGTGACGTGTGGCCCAAAGCGGGAGCGATAGAACCGAACAGAGGCATGAAGAATGATCGCGAAGCTCTGGAGTCAGAGTGCGAGGGAAGGCCTCGCAGGCAGGAGGCACAGGGTCTCGTTGTTTGCCTGTCCCAAAGGCCACCTCCGCTCCCGCCTCCCCTCAGAGAGGCTGAGTGCCAGGTGCTGGCTCACTGGGTCTCGCTGCTGGGGGGCCGTGGGTGGGGTCCTGCTGCCCCAGGAAGGACCTTTGCTCCCTGCTAACAAGAGAAGCAGGAGGAAGACGCCCTCTCCTCATCAGTCTTTGGACATGGTTGTGTGAAAATGTGTGATTCCAGGAGCTGGGGCAGCTGTTTTGTAACCACGAGGGGATGAGTCTGGAGCTGAGAAGGGATGACGGGAAGAGCTAGGTCCTTGATGCCACTGGTTGACCTTCCTCAGGACGCCTGTGGCCTGGTGCATGTCCACACCGTGGGTGCCACAGCCCCAAGCATCCTGCAGATGGTGAACTTGTAATGTTTATTGGTAGAATTTAGGTTCCTTTGAGCCGATGAAGAAAAATACAAAGGAAATAAAGTCACTCATAGTTCTGTTACCCAGAAATATATTATTAATATTTTAGTCTCATTCATTTTTTCCAGTTTAAAATCAGTTTTTTTCTAGTTTCAGTTCTGTGTGCTATTTTCTAAATTTAACCTTACATCATGAGAATTTTTATGTTATTAAATACTTTTTTTTTTGACTGCCCCTCAGCATACAGAGTTCCTGGGCCAGGGATCAGATCCAAGTCACAGTTGTGACCGACACTGCAGCTGTGGCAACACCGGGTTCTTAATCTACTGTGTGGGGCCTGGGATCGAACCTGGGTCCCAGCGCTGCAGCAGCTCTGTGCTGATCCCACTGTGTCACAGCAGGAACTCCTAAATACTTTATTTTTATTTTTATTTTTTTATTTGTATTTTGTCTTTTTGGGTGCGCACCCGTGGCATATGGAGGTTCCCAGGCTAGGGGTCTAACAGGAACTGTAGCTGCCGGCCCGCACCACAGCCACAGCCACAGCAACATGGAGTCCGAGCCACATCTGCGACCTACACCACAGCTCATGGCAACACCGGATACTTAACCCACTGAGCAAGGCCAGGGATCAAACCTGCAACCTCATGGTTCCCAGTCAGATTCATTTCCTCTGTGCCACGAAGGGAACTCCCTAAATACTTTTTTAAAGCATGAGTTTTTAAAGGTGTGTGTTGGATCCTTTTTAAAGGCCTGTGTGGCATGGGTGTGCTCTTCCTGTCCTGGGGAGCACGCGGGTGGTGTTTGCCGTCACTGGGTTGCACATCCACAGTGAGCATCTTAGTGAGCCTGGCAGAACGTCTCCTTAGGCTTTCTACATCTCTCCCTGTGGGCTTTGCCCCGTAACACCCATTTTGTGCTGCGCTGTCATTTCTCCAGCCAGGCGTGTCTGGGTGACCCTTGAAGAACGCGCCTTGGTACTATAGGATAAGAAAGCGCTAGCTCTGACTCTTCTGGCCCCATGGTCCTTGCTCTTTGCCCCCTGAACTCTAGACTCCGGCGGTACTGAGCTGCACTTCCTGCTGCATGTGCTGAATGGCCCGGGTCTCAGAATGTGGCAAGTGGTGGGTGAGACCACTGCCTCCGGAGCTAGGCACTGCCTCCCGGGTTCGACTCCCAGCT
Organism: Catagonus wagneri; assembly: GCA_004024745.2. Lineage (NCBI taxonomy): Eukaryota > Metazoa > Chordata > Mammalia > Artiodactyla > Tayassuidae > Catagonus > Catagonus wagneri. Next base: position 2,075,190 of record PVHT021183705.1, on the reverse strand, counting down.
GCACCACTTCACAGATGCACTTGGGTACATGGATGGAGTGATGGCTCTCCACCTCACCGCTGCACACAACAGTATCTGCTACATAGGATTTGGGGAGAGTGAAATGAGCTAATCCATAGAAAACTATAGAACCGTGCCCAGCCCAGCGAGCCCTTGAATGTTGGCTGCTGCCAGTGACGGTGACAATGACCGTCTTACCCCTGCTGTCGCCAAACAGCCATGGGTGCCGGCCCACTGCCTCCCCGACGTGGAAGCCTCTCCCCCGACCCAGACTCTCACAGCTGTCTTTGTGCTCCGGGCTTGGTTCTGGAACCTCCTCCAAACTCTTCCAGTGGTTTGAGCTCACTCCCTGTGGTCCCGTCACACTTTGTTGTAATCGCCTCCTTCGGTGGCTCTCCCTTCTGGCGTCTGAGACCCTGGAGGGTAGAGACCACATCGGCCTTGCTTCCTGACTCTGCTACGCTGCCCACCCAGCACAGGAGGCGCTGGGAACATCTTTTTTAAAGACGGAACAAGCGAAGGCTTGGGGACTGGAGTATCAGTGCTCTTCCTAGGGAACAGAGGCTGGAGTTGGAAGCGAGCCTGGTGTTGTTCGGGGTCTTCTTTCCATTGGTGGCCGGGATGTGGCATGCAGTCACTCCGGGTTGTCCCCCAGCACGTGGAGACTATGCCTCGGGTCAGGGGAGCTTGCGCGGTTAGCTGGACCTTCTCAGACTGGGGCAGGCTCCCGGAAGTCCTGGAAGAGCCCTTCTGCTTGGCCTTCCTCTTCAGAAGCGATCATCACTTGTTAAAGGCTGGTTTCCAAGTGGCTTTTTTTTCCCTTTACCTTTTAGGGCCACACCCGTGGCATATAGAGGTTCTCAGGCTAGGGGTGACATCAGAGCTGCAGCTGCGGGCCTGCACCACAGCCACAGCAACTTGGAATCCACACCGTGTCTGCAGCCTACACCACAGCTCACAGCAGCGCCGGATCCTTAACCCACTGAGCGAGGCCAGGGATCGAACCCACATCCTCATGAACACTGGTTGGGTTTGTATCTCACTGAACTACAACAGCAATTCCCCAAATGGCTCTCCATTCTCTTAAGAATTCTCTTAAACGAGACCTCATTTTTGTGATGTCTCGTCTTGGGCTGTGAGGCGTTGGCAGGATTTGGCGTTTCTGTGTTTATCTGCTACTGTGCCGTCTTGTGAGTTGCGACCAAGCAGCATGTTGCTCACTTACCTTCCTGTCAGCCCTGTGGGCCCGGTGACACCGCCTGGTGTGGGTGGAGCTGAGCCGCCCCCACCCCAGTCCGCGTGTTGAGGTCCGAACCCTCAGACCCCTCGGGGTGACTGCATTTGGATTCAGGGCCTTTAAAAACAGACTTGAGCTGGGCCCTGAGCCCATTTAGCTGGCGTCCCCAGAGGGAGAGGAAATGAGGGCACAGATGCAGAGGGGGGCCTGCGAGGGCACGGGGCGAGGACGGCCGTCTGGAGGAGCGGGCTAGCCTCTCTGGCGGACCAGCACAGCGCTCATCAGTGGCCGCCGTGGCACGGGTAATGGGCTTCGTTTCTCATCGCTGTGGCGGCCTGCTGCTGCTGACGGTCAGTGATGTCCCTGAGCGCCAGCATCGTGGCAGCCACAGTGGGTAAGGTGGGTTCAGAACACAGGAGGTTGTGGGAAAGAGATTCAGATGGCATTATGAGTAAGAGGAAAGCAGAGTTCAGGAAGGCATCCTCTTTTAAAAACGAAGGCTGTTCCTTAAGAGTAGAAATTGAGAGGGAGGCGCAGGAGTCGTCCGTGTACTGCTGCCCCGCACAGGTGCCCCCCACTATCAGCACCCCCACCAAAGTGGCACCTTTGTTTCAGTCGCTGAACCCGTGTTAACACGTGCTCACATGAAGTCCGTACGGATGTCACTGTCCCCTCTCGGTGAAGGCATCAGTTTTTTAAAACGAATCGGATTCTGCAGTAATAAAAAGCTGGCTCCAGTGAGTAGCTTTTGTCGTGCATTGTGTTTGGTTTTCCGCAACATACTTCTGTTCCTTTGAGGACCAGTGAGGCTGGCCCTGCCTCAGGTGCGGGGCACTGGACTTGGTGAGTCGGTGAATCAGCCCTCCCTTGGAACAAGCGTAATGACATTTTACATTCATGAGCTTCTGAAGAACACACTCGAATGCTTGTGCCTTGTTATTATAAACCATTCTCCTGGCTGGGTGTCCTGTTGTCTCTGTCTTGCCGCTCCGTCTTACCCTTCCCTCCTAATCCGTGCTCCCTGGAGCTGGGAGAGGGCCGTGGATGCTGCTGTTTTCTGTTATCCACACGCACTAGCAGCCTATAGACCGCCTTACCCAGCTTCATTATCAGATCAGAAAATCTGCTCTGATGAGCAGGCTGGTAGAGACTACCTCAGAAGTGCCGTCAGACGCAGGGTGCACTGCCCCTGTCTTCACCGCCCCTGAGCTGTGCCTTGTCCCCCAGCCTCCTTGTTGAAACTTCGGGGGCTTTTTCACCGACCTGGTCCCAGCTTTCCCTAAGGCGGTAGCCCATCTTGGATCTCCGTGTAGGCGCCTGGCATCACTGTCTACTGGGGTCAAATTCTGTTAGTGTCTTCAGCATCTTTAACATATTATTTTAACATTTGTCTGCTTCTTCCATGGTAGAAATTAGTTGTGATTTGCCTCTAAGACTGCCCTGTGACCTTGAGAATTGCACACAGTGAACTCAGTAATGAGCTCACCAAATAATTAGGCAGTTGATGTTTTATTTTTATTTTTATTTTTTTTCCTTAATGGATTTTATTTCAATTATAGGTGTACATAAATCATCACAAGTCAATTTTACAGATTTTGTATCCCAAACCCACAGTGCATCCCCCCACCCCCCAGATTGTCTTATTTGAAAAACCAAGGTTTTCCAAAGTCTGTGAGTCATTGTCTGTTCTGCAAAGAGGTTCATTGTGTCTTTTTAGTTTCCACATGTAAGCGGTAGCATTGGGTGTTG
>PVHT021183705.1:1982759-2067033 GCA_004024745.2 Catagonus wagneri | reverse complement strand
GCTCAGTGTTTCCTGTAAATGATCGATCTTTGCCTCCAGTCTATTTCCAATGCCTTGCATCATCTTCAGCATCAACAGTCTAAAGTCTCTTTCTGGGAGGCTGATAATCTCCTCATCACTGAGCTGTTTTTCTGGGCTTTTCTCTTTCTCCCTTATCTGTGTTAGAGTTTTCTGTCTTTTCATTTTTATAGGTTTTTGGTGTGGTGACCTTTGTGTCGACAATAGAGTTGTAGCCTCTCAGTTCAGGTATTTGCCTCACCTGTGGCTAAAGTTGGTATGGAGGGGGTTTGCTGTAGGTTTCCTGTTGGGAGGGAGTGATGCTTGCTCACTGGTAGGTGGGGCTGATTCCTCTCCCTCTGATGGGTGGGGCTTTGTCTCTGGATGAGATTAGAGGCTGGCTGTGTGCCTGAGCAGTCTTTAGGCAGCCTGTTTACTGATGGGTGGGGCTGAGATCGCACCTAGCTTGCTGTTTGGCCTGAGGCTTCTCAGTGCTGATGGGAGGGACCAGATTTTCCTAGAAATGCCCACCTCCAGAGAAATGCAGGCTGCTGAATGTCCCCAAGAGCTTCACCTCCAATGCCCTTCCCCCACAACAAGACACAGTCATGCCTGTTTTCCCAGGAGATCCTCCAGGAATTGCAGTCAGGTTCCACCTGGATTCCTATGGAGACTTTGCTTTGCCCTGGGACCCAGTACACGTGAAAGTCTGTGTGTGCCTTTCAAGAATGGGGTTTCTGTTTCCCCCAGTCCTGTGGAGCTCCTGCACACAAGCCCCACTGGCCTTCAATGCCAGATGCTCCGGGGGCTCTTTCTCCCTGTGCCCAATCCCCAGGCGTGGGGTTTTGATGTGGGGCTCAGAACTCTCAGCCCAGTAGCTGAGTCTCTGTGATGCAGTTACTTTCCACTCTGTGGGGCTTCCCACCCGGGAGGTAGGGGGTTGCTTCTATCGCGTAATCGCCCCTCCTACCTCTTCATGTGGTCTCCGCTTTGTCTTCTGGAGCAGAATATCTTTTTGGAAGTTTACAGTCCATTTGGTTGAAGGTTGCTCAGCATTTGGTTGTAGTTTTTCTTTTTTGGGGGGAGAGAAGTTGAGCCCCAGTCCTTCTGTTCCGCCATTGTCTGAAGCAAGTTCTCGGCAATTGATGTTTTAAATGATATGGATTATGCACAAGTCTTTGAATTTTTGTATAGGTATTTACAAGTATTTTAGTGGTAACTGGGGAAGCTGATTGGAGTTTTTTAAGATAGAGTAGGAATTCATTATTTTTCTCAGTGACAGTGATATAGAAGCCCATGTAAATTCTGCCTACCTATTTTCAGGCGTGAATTACTAGATCTGGAAAGTGAGGGATGCCTGGGTTTGTTGTTTTCAGCTTCTCTTTAGAATAACTGCACTGAACTAGACTGCGCGTGGCCACCATGTTTCAGATACGAGTCTGTAAACAGAGAACTGCGGGTGGAGGTAGGCTGGTGCGGCCGCCTCGCTCAGTGCGCAGTGAAGGATGCGCCTTTCAGGTGTGTTGCCCCTGATTCTGGAAGGTGTTCCAGGCCTCCCTTTGTACAGACTTCAGAAAGGGGCTTCCCATGCCCTCTGCGAGAGCAGGGAGGCAGCACAGGCCTCCACCTGCCCGTCCAGGATCAGGCCTCCCGCAGCAGTGGTGTCCTCAGGACACGGGCCTGGGAGGCGGTAAAATTGAGAGCTTACCCATTGTTGGTAAAGGGCCAAATATAAATGTGTAACACCTCGGCTAACGGACTGTGATGAAATTGAAGGCCGTCTTCTCTGAGAATCCTTATTGAAATACTGCCCATTTTGCGTAAATGTAATAGTACAATGAGTCCTGAGCTTAGTGCAAACATTATGGAATGCAAATGGGAAGATTTGTGGGTATTTCTCCTTCATGAATTTGTTGTTATCTTTGCAGGAGTGCAGATCATCAATATTTTATGGCCTTTCCCTGGGATTTTTGTGTCTTAGGAGTGGTGAGGAGTGTGGCCCTGATCCTCGGTTGGCTTTTCCTCTGCCTCCCTGATGTCCTCGACCCCACTGCCTGGTGGGGGATGTGGCCTTTTCATCTGAGTTAGCTACTTTCCCGTTTTCCCTCTTTAAATGGAAGCTCTGGCGTTCTCTATCCTTGGCTCTTCTTTCGGAGATTGGAAATTGTGTTACAGCTCTGTTGTATTATTGTGAACTTGGCTGTGAAAATCTCCTGTGTCTTTTTTGTGATTGCTGCCAGGCACCTGTACCTGCAGAGAGGCACTCGCCATGCCTCTGCTTTACGTCCGGTGTTATAGTCTTTGTTTTTGTCCTTTGTGAAAATATAGTTGATTTGGAGTCTTTCGTAAAGTGTGTCAGATCATTTTTCCCATTTCTCTCGTTCCTTCATCTTTCTCTTATTTTCCACGTCGATCTCAGATACCCATCTTACGCACTCTCGTGCTCGATGCTGCTCCGAGGGTAGCCTCGCCCTCATTCCGTTCCTGTAACGGTGGCCCTAGCAGTTACCAAATTTGACATTGGGGAGTAGATACGCTGTGTTTGGTCTTCCGAGTCTTTTCATACAGCAGTGGGGTGATATCCTAGTTCTGGAATATTTGCATTTGCCCCAGGGCACGATTTCTACATTGGAGCAAGGCCCTGGGCACCCTGCAGGCATCTCTTTTCTCTTGGGTATTAATATTACCTTGTTTGTTGAGCTGCTTCTTTACCCCTTCTTCAGTGAATGACCTTGTTGATAACAAGGGTGATTATAGTAGGATGGCCTATTGAGTGGGCTTAGAGTACACATTTACCTGTATATCCTGTATTTCCAGTATTTATTCAGAATGACTTTTCTCAAATATTTAATAAGAATTAATAATTGAATGTACTCTCGCCTCCTTACTTCGCCCTGGGATCCCATAAGATCTTTGAAGCTAAAACTAGTTTGGGCCCTTAAGGGCTTCGTAGAAATTAGGTATGTCTGAGTATATGGAAATGGCTGGCATGGTGAAAAATTGAGTCCTTAAGTAATTTGCTATTCCCAGTGATAATTAGAAGAAACCCCTGCTCTAGCTCCATTTCCCAATCTCTCTCTTTTTTTTTCTCTTTTTTACTATTTTCGGGGAGAGTTCTTGAGGTATTAGCAGCTAATTTTTTTTTCGCGTGCTCCTAGTGTAACGTACGTGGCTTTGGCGTTTTGTGTTGCCTTTTGATGGGTTATTAAAGTGTCACGTCTCAGAGATGAATGTGGGTTATAGAGCATGTTGTGCCATATATCATTTTAGTCATCAGGAATGTTTCAGAAAACCGAATAAGAGTAAGCTCTTTTGAATTTATGATTGAAATTAGCAATTTTATTAGGTCCTTTAAAAAAAAAACCTACAAACTTTTAAAGGCTTTCTCAAAATATACATCTTTGTTCTCAGAAGTGGTCTGTAGACTGCCTTTAATTTGTCTCTTAGCGGCATAGTAGGCCCTGGCAGTAGACAAAGGCAGGTGCTCTTCCTTGGACGGCCTGAACAGAAGGCTCTGAGATTTACTGGGCATCACCACGGCCATCATTCCCCTAAGTATTAATTCTAACTCCACTAATAAGAAACCGAACAAAAGTGGAATTATGAGTTCAGTAGTATTCTATGAAAGGTCAGTTGTTAAAAAGGCAGAGTCTGACATTCTGTGAAAAAGGTGCCTTCATTAATCATCCTGATAGAACACGGGCGTTCTTGACCAATACCAGCGAACCTTGCAGCAGGCATTTTCAGGGCCTGATATGCACATCTTTATATAGAAACAGGGATTATTTAAATACATGTTGAGATAATTTAAGGAATGTATCTTTGCAGTCTGAGGGTATGTGTATAATATAGAAAATCTTATGAAATATACTGTACTCCTTTGAAAAAGGAAAACACCTGTTAATTTCCTCGTCGTATTATGATGGAAGCATCTTACAGGCGCACATGGCTGTATTACACATATAGCTTTGTGGGATTGCAGGGCAGTAGTGTATTTCCACGCAGATCCGTGGGCATCCAAACGTGTCATCTACAGATATTGAGAAGCTTTCTTTAGTCTCTTTTGTGCTGTGTATCAATGACTTAACTTACATATTTTGACCCTTTTTTGCAAAATAAATCCTAGGCTCCTCCCTCTCTCCCTCACTTTCTTCCTTCCTTCTTTCCTTCCTTCCTTCCTTCAAGGTGTCCTTTAAACATCTCTGTCCAGTCAGTGCCTTAGTATTTTAAAACATTCCAGGGGTGTCTCCACGTTGAACTCTGACTCTGCTGTCAAGCTCATGGATCTCGCTTCCTTACTCTGTCGTTAAGTCCTCCTTTGCTCTGAACGGGGCGGGGACCAGGCTGAGTCACGGTGGGGACAGCGCTAGGCCTGGAGGTCTCCTTGGGAATTAGCTGTCTCAGCGCGGACAGCACTGGGATGCATTGAGTGAAAGGGAGGAGGGGGCGGTGAAAAGGTGGGGAGGTGGCCTCAGCACAGCTGGTTATTTTGACCTCTGCCCTCCTGTGCCCAGCAGGGCCCACTCTGCTGCTCTAGCCCCCGAATGAGGGGAGCAGAAGCTGCTTGAGCACCGCCCGTCTGTGCCCCCCCAGCCACCTGCTCTCAGTGTGGCCACACGGACCTCGGCAGATGAAGGAGCCCAGGCGCAAAGAACCTAAGTGCTTTGCCATACGCCACACCTTGCCCTTCAGACGGTTTTATGAACGTGGGCATCATCATTTCTCGTCTCTTCTGTGATGACAGGGGTCCTGGTTGCCTGTGAGGCCATCAAATCTCTAAAGAATGGAATGAGGTACAGCAAAGGTTTCCTTCAGTTTTACCGAGACAAAGTTTATTAGATTCTGCAAATAGTATAAACTGCTACGTCTGCAGTGTTACCACCCTATCTCCTTATTGTCATAATTTTTGCTTAATGGCTGTTTGTGCTACATTGACCAGGTCCATGGGTTGCTTAACATAAATGATCACATTTGCTTATGATTAAAAACTTCCTCCATTAGAAATGCAGCACCCAGGACTTGTAAATGACTTGTTGTTGAAGCTTTACACTTCATTAGCCACATTCTCAACTCCACGTCTCAGCAGCTAAGAGTTGTCTAAGAGTTGGGGACATTTGTGATGGCTGTGTAAGAGGCCCTCCAACAAAACGAGGGGAGAGCAGGTCTTCTCAGAGCAGCTTAGCATGCAGATCAAAGCCAGCGAGCAGTGCATGGTGACGGCCAGTCGTGAACTGAGGCACGCTCGGCCTGGCTGGGAATGGCAGGGCAAATAAAGGATTTTATTACTGGAGCAAGACTTGTTGTAAAAAATTATATACCATTCATGACCAAAATCCTTCAAAACAGTCTGTCACCATTCCCCTCTGAACCCTATAGCTTAAGTTCTCAGCATCTCTTGAGTCTCTTGATGTAGCATTTAAACAAAAGTATTGGGTTTAGGGGCCTGTGTTTGGGGGGGGCCACTCCAGCCCGCCTTCACAGCCCTGCCCCCCCATTCATCTTCGGCTTCAGTGTTTGATGAGGATGCCACAGCCCTGATTTCCTGTGTACAGTAACACGAGTGATTATGTGGTTTATTATCACAGAGCTCACTGCAAAGAGATGGAACTTCCTAGAATAACTACATTAAATGTGATGGGCACTTTTGTGACAGACGTAAAATTCTTCGTCTTGAAAGCCGTGCCTTCGTGCGACTGGTGGCTGGGTGTTCGCTTTTCTCCTCTGACGGCAGCGGCAGAAGCTTTGTTTCCCTGTTACGGGTGGGGTTAGGTCCACTTCGTGAACCTTACTTGGTGACAGTGCCTCTGGCTGGGCTAAGGACGGGCTCAGCCAGTCCAGACCGTCACGGGCGTGCCGTGTGACCTTGAGGCAGCTGCTCGACCTCTTCTAGGTCACTTTGTGAAAATGAAGTTAATCCCTGCGTCATAATATTTGGGGAGGGATAGAAACACAAGTCTACTCAGGTAAAACTCTGCTTGATAGCGAAAGGTTATCGGTCCTCGCGCCTCCAAACGCTGGAGTGTCCGCTGTGGCCTGGGCGTCTGGGCATCTGGGCGCTGGCACGCGGGGCAACGTGGTTTCTAGTGCGGGCGGGACGTGGGGCTTGGCTGGCGCTGCTTCTCGCCCTCACCGGTCCCGGGCTGGAGGCAGAGGCTCTGTGGCTCCTGGGAGGTCCTGGCTGTCCCTGGCCAGTACCGTGACCTCAGGCTCCACTTGTCGTCCCCTGCGCCCCCGTACTGTGTAGGATTTCTTCTCATGCTTATGTTTTAAAGCCTTTACTGTGGTAAGAAACCATTTTTGTAATCATAAGCTTTGATGTGGAAATGGAATTTTTTAAAAACTGTGAGAACCGGGTGCTGTGTGGTTGTGCAGAATCCCTCCTGCCAGCCCTTTGCGCTCCTGCTCGCAGACAAGGCCGGGTGATGGGCGGTGCTGTGACGGGGCAGTTCTGTCACTCGTGGATTGCTAGTTTTTGGAGCACCACTACACAGTTAAATATCCTTAACCTTAAAATTACCCTGAACGTGATTGAATCTTTGGTTCCCAAGCCCCTTCTAGTTCTCGCGGGGCTCAGTGTGACCATTAGGAGGTGAATCATCCTCGTGCCGGCGGGAGTGGACTCTTTCAGTGGTTTAAATGCCCAGTAATTGAGGGCTTTCCCCTCTGCTCTGTGCACAGTGTGTCCAGCAGAAGGTGAAATTTTGATCCTTTGTCCGTCTTTGCTGTGTCTGTCACCAACTGTATTTGCAAAGGGCCAGAAGCAGTGAAGTGACGGCCTGGGCGGGCTTAGGCCTGGTTTGGGGCCGCTGAGCGGGCGGAGGGCACCTGTCCTTGCAGTCGGCAGTAAGGAAAGAGAGCCTTTGTTCCCAGCCTTTCCTGAGAGCCGGCCCACTTCTCTTCCTCCCTGCCTTTTCCTTTCTCTTGTTTCCTCCTCCCTCCGGCTCCCTGACCTGCCCCCCGCCTGTTTCTCCTCCTGGGCCCCCCGAGTCCCTCTCGCTGCGGCAACCCTGCTTCTGGGAAGGCCGCCCTGCTGCCGGCTCGGCCCTGCAGCCTCCCCGGGGGTAGCTCCCCGAGGGGTCCCTTCCTCAGGTGCGTCCCAAAATGGGCTATCCCTCCTCCGCCCCTTCCCGGCGGATCAGAGCTTTCCATGGGGAAAGGAGAGGCCGCCTTACGAAACAACATAGAACGTTCGGCCTGGTTGTGAAGATGACGAGCAGCTCCCCGGCAGGTCCGCCTGTAGGCCCGCGTGAGGCTGGGGCGGATAGAAACCTGCTCACCGCGCGGAAGCTTCCGCTGGGCCCCGTGTGGGAGCAGACCCGTGCAGAGCTCTGCGAGCCCTTTATACAGCATGGCGGCGTCTCCTTGTGTGTGGAATTTAAAGAATTATAGGTACCTTGAGCTCCTGACAGGTAAAAGACAGTAAAAAAAATAGTGAAAGATGCAATCCACCCTCTGAACTGATCTACAAGGCCATGAAAGCATCACTTTGAATAATATGTGGTAGATGTGCTAGAAAAATGTAATATTGGTGTGTGGACCTCGCAGCCCCTCTGATCAGTGTTATAATATATCTCGTTGAATGATGAATATGCTCCTGTGTGTTTCAACTGTTCGTGTCATGTGGCTGAAAGAAAAATATATTGTAAAAGAATGTAAAATATTGAAATTTAGAAGTTGTGACGCTCAGCTATAATTTCTTGTCGTGCATGTGGTAGACGTATTCCTAATTACAGCATGCGATGTGCACCTGTGTCAGATGGCATGTACCAGTGCAACATAAATTCCTACCTGATGAGCCTGTGTCCTTCTGTCACAGCCCCAGGAATGCCTCGGCATCGCATGGAGGAGGGAGCTGAGTGCACCTGGCTCCCCGTGGACTTGGGGTTCTAATGTGAGACCCTAAAATGTTGTGATGACATGAAGGGGTTCGGTTCATCTTAGGGTGCAGAGCATTGACGTGTCCCCATCTGGAGGACCCCAGAATGCTGGGTGCTTGTCTGCTAGGATTTGGGCCCAGGTGCTTGGAGTTTGGTGGGGGGCTCTGACCTTTCCCCCAGGCAGGCTGGACCAAGGGCCGGGATCTGTCACGGGTGGCACTTGGCTCTGCTCCCTGTCCAGCTTCCCCTGCTGTCAGACCGACTGTTAGGCGACCCCTCCAGGGCCGGGTGAGGGGCCGAGAGCACAGGCCTGCGGGCCCTGCTTTGCTCTGCCTGCCCTCAGAAGTGTGGGAGAGCTTGGGAGCCCCTGGCTGGTGGGAGTGGAGGGAAGGGGAAGACCTGGTGGCTGAAGGGAACAGCGAGGATGTAGCCCAGACTCTGTACCCCAAATCCTAAAAGGTGAGCACTTTAGGCCTGTCCTCTAGTTCTCGGATTACCGGCCACCTGGCTTTCTGATTGGCCTGAGCGGTGGGAGCCCGGCTCTGGGGCCGGGGACCCCCTCCTCCTGCTTTCCCATCCCTGCCCTGGGAGCATTCGCCACCTTCCCTTGTAGTCGTCCCCGCACCCCCGCAGCCTCCCCCTTCTTTGACCCTAGATGGCCGCTGTCTGGAGCAGCCCCCTCTGTGCCCCTTGCTTAGGGACTGGGCCAGGTGTCACGATGGCTGTTCTCATACCCCTTTGTAGGGTGACACTACCTCACCTCCGAATTGGTGTCCCACCTTCGATGAGCCCCCAGGAGGACTTGTGGGACTCAGCATAGGGTCATACCCAGGGCCGTGACTTACTGCAGGGAAAGGACACAAAGCCAAAATGAAATAGATAAAATAAAATTAAAAACCAAAGGGAGACGCACGCGGGCGCAGCCTCTGGGAGCCCCCTCCCATCGGAGCCAAGTGGGACGGTGACTTCCTCCGGCCGCAGGTTGGGGCAGCACCAGGGAGGCTTTTCAGAGACTCGCCGCCTGAGGAGGCGGCTGGGGGCTGTCATGCTGGCACCCTCTGTGGCTGTCACGCTGGCACCCTCTGTGGAGCACACACCCGAATTCCGGACTCCCAGGACGCAAGCGTGTCTTTGTGGTTGTGAGTGCCACGTGGGAAACCCGGTGGCTCGTTCAGAGCATTCGTGCGCAATGAGGGCACGGCGGGCACCTTCCCCAAATCCAGGGCCCCCGATGCTGGCCGAGCGTCAGCGCTGCAGGCAGACTCCCTTGGGAGAGCGGCACGGGACCTGCTGTCATCCAGAGGTGGCACTGGTCATGCACAGGCTCTGGGCTGGTCTGTGAGTGCGGCTTCCGTGCGCCCCTTGTTAGGGTCTGAGGTGCCACGTGGAGCCAGGCCGGCCGCTTGAGGCGAGGGGCTGCGGGGGGGAGGCTCACAGCCCCGCCGGCCCGGCGTGAAGCAGTCCTCCTGGTTGGGTCGCCCATCCTGGGGGATCTGCCAGCTTCCTGCCTCCCGTGAGCCACCCCGGGCAGTACCGTCAGAACTGGCCAGCTCAGGTTGCCAGCTGGCAGAAGCAGGCGCTAATGACTGCTTGAAGTCACTCCGATTGGGGCGTTTGCTGCGGGGCAGCTGCTGCCGTGTGTGGTGGCCGAGCCGCAGACTCGCCCAGGAGCTGCCGTCTGTCCTGCTCTGTTCTTGGCCTCTCAGTGCTCTTGGGCCCACCTCCCTCTGTCCCGTGGTCCCTGGTGCTGGCTCGCACTTGTCCTCTCGCCTCGCTTTGGCCCTGCTCACTTCTCCTCATGGCCACCCCCTGTCACCTCTGCCGGTGGCACGCTCCTCTCCTCTGGGTGGTCACTTGCCCTTTGGCTTTCACCCCCTTGCTTGGGCTGCTCTGCAGCTCCCCTTCGGAGATGCTCTCCCCTTCGGAGATGCTCTCGCCTCTGCGCTGCCTCGGGGCCACCAGGAAGCCTCCTTGGAAGCTGGCGTTCTGGGGGACGGGCCCCCTGCGGGTCGTCCGCTCGCACCTGGGATGGTCCGTGACTACCTGCCCGAGGCCTCCGCTCGGGTTTCGGAGGCGCCAATGTGCTGTCTCCTGGCCAGCAGTGAGTTCTGCAGCGGCGAGGGCCACGCCTCGGAGCCCCAGGAGCCCCAGGTTCCTCACAGGCCGCCGTGCACGCGGAGGGAACTGCATCGTGCCTGTGACGTAACTCTGGCCCGTCACTGACCCCGCACTCGGGCCTTAGTCTGAGACGGCGCGTGGTGGGACCCGGGGGAACGGCTGCGCTGTGCTGCGTGCCTCCCTCCACGTGCTGGGAGCCTCTGAGACCATCACAGCTGGAGGACATAGGCGTGAAAAACCCACTGATGTCTTCTCTGTATTAGCTCTTGCTCTTGTGCAACTGGCTGCTTAGTCGCTGGCTAAGTCATGTTCGGGTGGTGGCGGGTCTCCAGCGCACAGCGCCCTTCTGCACACCCTTGTAGGGTGGGTGACTCGGGAGCTCGGGGCCTGATGCCCGACGCCAGCGCCGACGCCCCTGCACGTCTGGGGCAGAGCTCTCGCGTTCCAGGGCGGCTCGACCAAGTGACGAGCTGAATAATCCATCACCACTGGTGATCGATACCAGGGAAGTGCCATCTCCTTGTGCCTGGCGGGCACGTGTAACTGTTATAAATGAGGCTGGTTGATGTTGCTTCGTCCAGGCTGTGTCAGGGACCCTCAGCTCATGGTGGTGCTACTTGCTTGTGGATGTTTTAGTTTTAGAGACCTGGAAAAAGGGTCAGCAGAGTTGCTTTGTTTTTCTTTTTCATCGAAAAAAAAAAAATGCCTTTCTTCCGGCTTCAGCCTCCTCTTACCCGTGGCCCCCACTGACACCCTCTGCCCTTTGTCCAGCCCGTGTGTGTGCAGCCCATGTGTGTGTTTAGTGTGCACATTTCACAGCCACCTGCTGGAGGGACATCGCTGTCCCCAGGAGAGTGGCTGCCTCCAGCTGTCCACCCCACCCCACCCCACCAAGCCCCTGTCCCCAGTGTGGGCCCGGAGGAGGGCTCTCTGGGGAGCTAATGGCCTTGTTCCGCCAGGCGCCTGCCCGCTGGCGAGCAGTGGCTGTTTGGCAGGTGCCGCCGAGAGCCCTAAAAGTGCGAGAGCTCTCCAAGAAAGCGGCGTGTCCCCAAGAAGCTTTCGAAACCATGGGGAGAGCCTGGAGTTTGGGGTGCCTTGACAGTGGGTTAGAAATTCTGTTCCCGGCCCAGAGGCGGACACGTGGCAGCTTATTCAAAGGAAAAAAACCTCCCAGAGTGTGGAAGCAGCGTCTTAGTAGTAATAAAAGCACTAGTGCAGATTTACTGGGGCCGGAGTTTTAACTGTAAGACTGTGGAATGCGGGTTATTTGGTGTTCAAGAGCTACATTTATCACAAAAACGATGATATACAAATCACTTCCATCTCACAAAATGTTCTTGGTCAAAATTGGCTTGAGGCAAGTGATATCTTCGAGTAAACAGTATATGAAGACCATATCTTAAAATGATAGATCACCTAATTTTGTTCTGACAGAGGTTTTTGCCGCAACAAACATCTGTCATTGAAATACCAATTCAGAGATATGGAAGCCAAATTGTAGAGGTTTTCTCGGATTTGTCACTCCTAACTTAAAGAGTGCTGCTGTTCCACGTTGTGGCTTTTCTAAGCTATTAAGCGGTGTCGCCCTTGTACAAAACAAATGATTCAGAGAAGCAGACTCCTGCTTTAATGCAAACTAACCCTTTAAAAGTACAGAAGTCAGGAATGGGCTGTGAAGCCTCGGCCGTTGTTCTGCAGGCATCACCTTAGGCCTACCTCGTTGTAGGTTTTGAACCCCACACATGAAACTTGGCTTTGTGTTCTCTGGGTGTCTTGCATTCACTTAGGTTTTTTTTAAAGAACTATGATTATAATGTTATTTCCACAATTGGAAGTGCGTTTTGGTGATGTCCTGACAGGGGGCACGGTTATGAATCGAGACAATGGTGATGTCAGGGGCGTTGGGGCTCCTTTTGCTTGGCAGTCTTCCTTGTTCAGAGGATCTCACATGGGACGGACGTCCTGGGATTTGAGAGGCAGGGGAGAATCAGACATTTCCACAGAATACGCCAAAGAACTTCTGCTGAGCTCTTCTCTAAGTTTAAAAAAAAATTTGATCCAAAACTTGATTATATGATCATTAAAAAAAACTATAGAATTTTTGAGATGCTTGGGAGGAGACATTTGCCATTGGTGACCAATTCTTACAGACGGTTTAAAAAAAGGTAAGGTCTGTTTTAAAGTCTCTTGTGACCGTGAGATCCCTGGGATGTGATTTCCTGGAGCCAGCCTTGGACGCTCCCCTGGGGGGGCCTGGAGCGGTGACAGCTGGACCCCCGGCTCTCTCGCGCCCTTCAGCCATCCCCTCCCTCCGTGTCCTGACCTGAGCCGCCAGCGGTGCTGTCCCATTTCCTCCCTTCGGGGAGCCCCACTCCCCACTAGAGCTGCACCGCCCCACCCAGCCCTCCTCAGTTCTGGTGATTGGATTAGATTCCTGGAATCCAGGTTTTCAATGTCCTGCCAGTTCTTGCATTAAAAACATATCATCAGCATTTTATGGTCATTTTTCGCTTGTGGCTTTGTACTCCGTCCTTAGAGTGGGAGACAGGCCTTGGCGGCGTCTTCTGCCCGTTCAGCTCAGAGAGAAGTGCGCCTGGGACATCACAGTTGGGCTGCCGGGCCCAGCTCGAGCTCTGCCACTCACCCGCTCTGGCAAGTTACCCTCTGCTTGCTTGGCAGGGTTCGGACGTGGCGGCATCCAGCAGTCCCTGGCCCAGGACCGGGCGGTCCTCGCCGTGGTGGTGGTGACGGCTGGTGTCTTCAGCCTGGTTGGGGTGCACTCGGCCAGCAGCCCGACGTGAGGTGTAGCTACTAACCAGTGAGCTCGTGCAGGTTGGGGGCCGGTCTCCCAGGCAGTCCTGCTGCCTCAGCTCCTTGACGGTTCCCTCTGTCACCACTCTGGTGGCATGATGAGCCGCACCCTCGTGTACTCTTCGCCTAGACCGGGCTTGGACAGTAAGTTTAGCACCACCCTGGGTCACTTATGGTCGTTGCCAGTGAGAGCCGTCATATTGGGCTGAGAGCTAAACACTTTGGGTTGTAGACGTGTCGAGGAGATGGTGCTGTGCTTACTGGCCTCGTGGACATTGAGGGAGGGGACAGACTGAACAGTGATCAGAAGTAGTTTTTAGGTTTAGCCTGAAGGCAAGTTCTGTCCTGGGTGGTGCCACCATACAGGCCAAGTGTCCTGGTAGACCTGTTCTTAACGGGGACACCGGTGTCCTCACAGGTGTTAAGACCAGGGTGTGCGTGTGTGCGGGTTGCAAGTTACTTCTCGCTTAAAGGCAGCAGAACTTGCGCGCACACATTTGTGTCTTCTCCTATTGGGTGCATCACGACGGTGCCCCTCACTGCTTGCCTGTCTAAGTGCTGCTCCCTCTCGGTGAGAGCGTGGACTGACCACAGAGCTTGAGTTTCTTCGAAGCAGGGACATTTCCCATTCTCTTTACCAAGGTGTTTCTGTCCTCCAGGGCCACACCACCCTCCACGTGCCCGCACTTACTGGCCCTGCTGCCGGCCCACCTGTTCTGTGCTCCCTTTGAGTGTTGTCATTAACACTCATTAATGTCATTAACGTCTGATTGTCGTTAATTAAACCTGAGTCCAAATAGAACAGGAATCGAAGGTTTTGAGTAGGAATAGCGGTCTGCCATATTCCTTCATATTCTTTGTGTGTGTTCTAGGGCCACACCCAGGCATATGGACATTCCCAGGCTAGGGGTCAAATCGGAGCTGCAGCTGCTGGCCTGCACCATAGCCACAGCAAGACGGGATCCGAGCCGTATCTGCAACCTACACCATGGCTCCTGGTAACACTGGATCTTTAACCCACTGAGCAAGTCCAGAGATTGAACCTGCATCCTCATGGATACCAGTCGGGCTTGTTACCCTTGAGCCACAATGGGAATGCCTGTTGTTTCATAGTCTTAACTGAGATTTTTGTTTAGGAAAAAAGACCATCAAACACCCTTGTTTCCATGGCTTTTGTTGGTGCAGTCTTTGCACCTGGGGTTGCAGCCAGGTAGTGAGAGTGAGAAGCTGCTGGCTTCCTGAGGGCGCTGTTTGAAGTTACCAAATGTTCAGACAGAGCCAGAGCCCAGCACCCGTGCCCACTCCTCAGATACCTCAGGTTCTGGGGCATCAGGGCACAGACCTGCGGAGTCTATTTTCAGACCAAGTTATTTTGTGAAATATTGTAGTGAACTTCTCAAAACTGGTGAAGCTGATGAAGTGAAATAAAAATACTGAAGTGAAAATTATTTTAGTGCTACATAATGAGTTCTGTTTTTCATATCTGGCAGATATTACCCACTAAATCTAATCTGCAATGCTGAAAATTATGCCATTTTTTATGATTTGTTTAATTTTGACTGAAAAAAATTGACTATTCATCGATTCTTGACCTGCAAGTATTGAGGGAAAAATTTAGTTAATAAGAATTTTCATGAGGTGTAAATTTAAATGTATGAGGACTCTGCCTATCCTGTAATACTATAGACATTAATTTAAAAATTCTATAAGAGCCTGAGGGCCTCCGGTGTCTGAAGAACAGAAAGCGAAGCAGATATGGTTAGCTGGCGGACAGGCTCTGTTCGTATAATACAGGAATGTGTTTATGTTTTCTCTCCCTCCGTGGTTATATGTGTGAGTGTAATTAGAATGCAGTTTTTGCTTTAACCTGTTTGCCTGTGAAATGGGTTCAGTACCCCAAAGAGTAACAAGTCAGATGGAAATCGGGTCACTCCATCGGTGTGTGCAGAGCCCTCTACGGGAAGTTTTCTCTCGGATCCCCCATCCACAGTTTAAAGGGGGCTTTAAAGAAGTCATAAAAAATGAAGGATCCTAATACTGAAGTTAGAGAATGTAAGTGAACGACATATTCTTTACACACCTCAACTGTCAACATTCCTCATCAAATGGCCCAGCCTTCTTCCTTCTTAAATGATACAGGCAATCTTTCCTGTAATAAACACCCCTACGTCTAATGAGAGGCCCTAAGGCAGCTTCAAATGTATGAATTCATTATAATTGAACAACATAATCTCAGGGCAAAGATGCCTGCTACCCAGTCTCTTAACTTCACACAGCTTGGGTGTTTTATGAAAAATGTTACACATTTTGTTTACAACGTATTGCTGCTGTTTGAAGTATTGTATGTTCCTGTACTACATAAGATGGGGCCGCATAATGGAGGAAAAATCAAGGAGGCAATCTTTCATTTTGTTCTCGTATGAAAAATTCAAAAGACTGAAAACTCACCCAGAGAAATTTTGCAAGCATATTATTTTCCAATGTTTCGATCAATTTGTCTGTCAACCATGCTGAGAGGTGGAAGGGGCCAGCAAAAGCAATTTAGCTTGTGAGGTCCAAAATAGAAATGTTTTAGGGAACCTTGTCACATGTTATTTCTTTATATTAGAACCGCCGTGTGTTTTATTTGCTGGTCATATTATGAAGAGAAATTGATATCAATCATCTAAGTAAGCTATGAATATCCTATATAAATATTACTCTTACATGCATGCATCAGAACAAAATATAAATTAACCTCTTAATGCATGTAAAAACCTTATATGACAACAGGCTCCTGTTTGGGATTTTTCCATTTAGCAATTCATGGTGCATTTTAATTGATTGTACCCATGCGACACTCTGGAAACATCTTGCTTTGAACATTACTGACCCTGCCAGGGCTTTAATTAAGCTGTAATCTTCCTACAGTAAGTACGTCTGGGATTGATAAATGTATCCAAACCAAGCTTCCAATCTAAGGGTTGTATTTTTTTTTTTAAATTGGTGCAGATATGGGAGTTTTAAATAAAGAATATTCATTTAGCTTCCAGTTAAATTTTTAGTTGGGATTTGTCTGGGTCAGCTTATGTTAGGATGGTGTTAATTCTAAGGTGAACATACAATTGCAGTGAAACTTTGTTATGGGAACCTATAATTACATAATACGGGCACTCCTAACAATTATCCTTCAAATCTTAGATTAACACATTAAGGTTATTTCACAGAAAATGTATAATTCCAGAAAATTAATTTAAATCACTTGGCTTACAAAAGACCGCAGCTTAAATTTAATTGGCACATCAGTCAAATTCTTCCTCCTGTAGTCACCTTGCTCAGAAGTACTGCAGGTGTCTTCTGGGCAGTTGGCTCCTGTTCTGTGAAATCTTGCTTCTTCTTTCCCGTTTCTCAGAATCTAAAACGCAATATAATAGTTGAGCATGCTGGATACTATGGATGCTGATTAATGAAAATAAACTGTGACAAAATAAATCTTTCCACTCGCCGTGGGTATTGATATTGTATGAATACAATTTTTTTCATATGAAAATGTTTTGAAACACAATTTTCAATTATGACAATTTGGTGTGGCAACTGTGCGATCGAATAGTCATTGCCTAGCATGATTGTGATAACTGGTTTCTTCGGCGCCTGCTCAGTATCTTACTGTGGATGTGTGCGTGTCAGTGATGCTCCAACATTTCTCTGTCTCAATCCCCCGTTAACATATGTGTAGAGTCTCTTAAGTGCTACTTGGTCCTTGCTTGGTTAGGGGATATTTGAAGCAACATTTACTGTGAACATCTTTATTTAGACATCTTTGTGTACTTGTACAAGCCTGTATGAAATAAGTTCTGACAAGTAGCATTTTAAAAACTTAGATCTTTTCAAATTGCCTCATTATTTTAATTTTTTATATTGGAATTGAAGTCGAACATCTTATCCTCCTATGTTTATTGGTCATTCGTATTTCCTTAGTGAAATGTTTCCTTATTTTCTCTTGGGTTGTCTTTGTCTCACAGATTTTTCAGAACATTTTGCATGTTAAAGGACATTTTGCATGTCATTTATATTTTGATATTGTCCATGGAGTTTTTTTTTAATAATTTTTTATATAGTCATACTTTAACTGCTTATTTTGGAAAAATTTTAGGTTTATAGAAAAGCTGTGAAGATAGTACATAGTTAGGGTTCTGATACACATGGTTCACCCAGTTTCTTCTAACAGCAGTTTATATAACCACGGCACATTTGTCAAACCTGCTAACTTAACATTGGTGCAATGGTAGTTAGACTTTGAAATCTTTTCCCGATGGCTTCTGAGTATCATGGAATTCTTATAAAGGGGATATGCACATACACACAAGCATGCATACATGCATATGCACATACATACATCGCCAGTCATCCATGCTTATTTTCTGTCACCTTTCTTGGTTTTATTTGTACATCTTCATCTTTGATATATTTGAAAATATTTTTAAAAGTTGTTGGAACCCATCTTCATTTCATCCAAATTCTTACACAGATTTTTTGAATTATTCTCTTTTTTGTCTACACACATTTTACAAAGATAGGAAAAAAATTCCTGCTGAC
Source organism: Catagonus wagneri (assembly GCA_004024745.2). Classification (NCBI taxonomy): domain Eukaryota; kingdom Metazoa; phylum Chordata; class Mammalia; order Artiodactyla; family Tayassuidae; genus Catagonus; species Catagonus wagneri. The sequence goes on along the minus strand of PVHT021183705.1, from coordinate 2,049,655 downwards.
TTTTTTTGTAGTTTATTATCTAATCCTTGAACATGTTCACTTTTGCGGTCTCTGGTAAATGCGTATTTTTAAGAGTATAAAATGGAGTGTTGAAGGAGTTCTTCTAAGGCCATTGAATTGAGATAGTTTTCGTTGGATCCCTAAATAAGTGATTCTGCAATTTTGATAGTTAATTTTTATATCATTAAACAATTCTAAGTCATTTTGAAGGAGGCAAAAAATCCTAAACTAGATTGGGATCTAGTTTAGGATTAGATCTGCAGTGGCATGCCAAGAGCAGAATGTCACGTGGCCCCAACTACGTAAAGCCTTCCCTGAAGTCTAGGGATTGATTGCATTTCTAGTTTTTAATCTCTTGCCCGCACGATATTTATTTATTTGCACCTGTGATAGTCACTTAATTAATGTGCTAAATTTTCAGCAAATAATTTGAAAGCTACCTGTAGCTTTTTGACCTTTTTGGAACAACATCACTTTAAAAGATCTTTAAGAGTAAGTAAATACAAACTTGGGTGGGTGTGTGTTTGTGTATGTGTGTGTTTCACCATGTAAAATGACAGTAACTTTCAGAGAGAACCACTGCCTGGCCTATGCTGGGTAGCTTTTTCCACTTTTAGGTTGTTTATTCATCACTTTCTTTTTCCAGTGTATAACTGACAAAACTGAAGGACATGTGAAGTGTACGGTGTGTGTAGCGACTTGATAGACGTTCCCTCCATCCGGTTTATTAATACGCCCTTCAGCAGCGTTACCAACTATGGTCACCACGAGCTCCTCAGACATTGTTCGTAAAATACCTGAAAGTTTGTGCCCTTTTACCAACCTCTTATTTCCTCCAGACCCTGGCTGTGACTCTTCTACTGTTCCTATGAGTTTGACAGCCTTTTTAAATCACACATTCAAGTGTAATCAGGCAGTATTTCTCTGTCTGGCTTATTTCCCTTAGTACCATGCCCTCAAGGTTCAACTGCGTTGTTGCAAATGGCAGAATTTCTTTCTTTTCTCAGACCTAACAATATTCCATTGCGTGTACATATATTTATATACATTATATATTATACTATATGCATTTTATACATATATGTATTTTTATACATATGTATATATGTGTGTATGTATGTGTATGCTTGTATATATGTGTTTTTATATATGTGTGTGTGTGTGTATGTGTGTTTGTGTGTGTGTGTGTATAGACACTGTATTTTCTTTACCCATTCATCCCTTAGTGGACATTGAGGCTTTTTTCGTGGCTTGGCTGTTGTGAATAATGTAGTAACAAGCCTGGAAGTATAGATGTGACTTCAGGGTGATACCATTGCCTGTGGATATATACCCAGCAGTGGGATTCCTGGATCATAGGATAGTTCTGTTTTTCCTGACCATGTTGTTTCCCATAGTGGTTGTACCATTTTACAATCCCACCAACAGCCCACAAGGGTTCCCTTTTCTCCACATCCTTAGAGAATTTGTTACTGTTTGTCTTTTTTGATACTAGACACCCTAACAGGCACCTAACACTGTGTGATTTGTTTGTTTTCTCCAAGTTACAAAAAAATTTATTGAAGAATAGTTAATTTACAACGTATTAGTTTCAAGTATATAGCAAATTGATTCAGTTATACCTATTTACTTTTTCAGATTCTTTTCCGTTATTGATTATTACAAGATATTGAGTGTAGCTCCCTGTGCTCTGCTGTAGGTCCTTGTTGTTTACCTATTTTGTATATAGTAGTGTGTGTTAATCTTAAGCTCCTAATTTGTCTCTTATAGTGGTTTTGATTTGCATTTCCATGATAATTATTGATTTTGAGCAAAAATGTTTTTTGGCCATTTGTATGTCTTCTTTAAAAAATTATTTAGGTTCTCTGCCTATTTTCAAGCTGATTTTTTCTTTTTTTGCGATTGTGTTAGTGCCTTGTGTATTTTGGATATTAACCCTGTATGGGGTATGTGATTTGTAAATATTTTCTCCTTTTCAGAAGTTTGCTTTTTCATTTTATGCTTTCCATTGCTGTACAGCTTTTCAGTTTGATGTAGTTGCACTACCTGATTTTTTTGTTTTCCACATCAACTCTAAAAAATCATTGCCAAGACTGACTTTAAGGAGCTTATGCCCTATGTTGTCTTCTTGGAGTTTTATGGTTTTAGGTCTGATGTCCAATCATTTTGAGTTGATTTTTTTTATATGATATAAGGTAGAGGTCCAGTTTCATTCTTTTGTATGAATGTTCAAAACGTTCAGTTTTTCTTACATCTTTTTTTGAAGGAACTATCTTCTCTCCAGCGTATATTATTGGCTCCTTTGTTGAAAACCAATTGACCACCTATGTATGGGTTTATTTCAGGCTCTCTGGTCTGTTTTTATGTTGATACCATACTGTTTTGATTACTATTTCTTTGTAATATAGTTTGAAACCCAGATGTGTGATGCCTCTAGCTTTGTTCTTAAGATTGCTTTGGCTTTTGGGGCTCTTTTGTGATTCTATGCAGATTTTACCTTCGTCTTTATTTCTTTCAAAAATGCCACTGGAATTTTTATAGGAATTGTTTTAAATTGTTTTTAGATCTGTCTGTTAATTTAATTGCTTTGGGTAGTATGGACATTTTAACATTGTAATTCATTAACACTGGTAAGTTTCCATTTGTCTTCAGTTTTATTTATGTGTCTTGTAGTTTTCAGTGTTCAGATCTTTTGTCCCCTTGGTTATGTTTATTCCTTGATATTTTATTCTTAAACGGGATTATTTTCTTATTTTCTCTTTCTCATAGTTCATTGTTGGTGTTTAGAAATGCAACCAACTTTTGAATATTGATTTTGGATCCTACAACTTTACTGAAATCATTTATTCTAACAGCTATTTGATGAAATCATTAGTTTTCTACATGTAATATGATGTCATCTTCAAAGACAGTTTTACATCTTCCTTTCCAACTGGATGCCCTTTATTTCTTGCTGATTGCTCTTTCTAGGACTTTGAGTACTTTGTTGAATAAAAGTGGAGAGTGGGCATCCTTATCTTGTTGCAGACCTTAGGACAATGGCTTTCACCTTTCCAGATGTTAGCTATATGCTTGTTATATATAGACTTTATTACATTGAGGTATGTTGCCCCTGTAACCAGTTTAAGAGTTTTTATTATATCATAAAAGGATGTTGAATTTTGTCAAATGCTTTTTCTGCATCTATTGAATTGATCATAGTGTTTTCATCCTTTTTATTAGTGTGGTCCACATTGATTTAAACATCCATGCATCCTGGAATAACTCCCACCTGATCATATTGAATGATTCTTTCAACATGTTGTTGGATTCAGTTTGCTAATATTTTATTGAGAATTTTTGCTTCTGTATTCATCAAGGATATTGGCCTGTAATTTTCCTTTCCTGTAGAGTCCTTCTCTGGCTTTGGTATCAAGGCAACATTTACCTTGTAAAACAAGGAAATACTCTCTCCCTTTTCAATTTTTTGGAAGAATTTGACTGGTATGAATTCTTTTAAAATCCACTAGTAAAGCCATCTTGTCCTGGACTTTCTACTGTTGGTAGGTTTTTAATTACTGATTCAGTCATCTTTCTAGTAATTGGTTTGTTCAGATTTTCTATTTTTTCATGACTCAATCCTAATGGGTTTTATGTTTCCAGGAATTGGAATCTGTAGTCCAGTTCATTGATATGTAATTGTTGATTGTAGTCTCTTATCTTCGTATTTCTGCAGTATCAGTTCTGTATCTCTTCATGATGCTTTTGAGTCCTTTTTGGTAAGTCTAGCTAAAAGTTTGTCTACATTGTTTCTCTTTAAAAAAGAAAGCAGTTCTTAGTTTCATCTTTTTATTGTCTTTTTAGTCTCTAGTTAACTTATTTCTGATCTGATCTTTATTTTCTTCTAACTTTGGGCTTAGTTTGTTTCTTGAGGTACTTTGTTATTTGACATCTTTTTTCTTAATGTAAGTGTTGATAGCTGTGAACGTCCCTCTTAGAATTGCTTTTGCTGCATCTTCTAAGCTTTGCTCTGTATGCCATGTTTCCATTTTCATTTATCTCAAGATATTTTCTCTTTTTTGATTTCTTCTTTGACCCATTTGTTCAGGAACATGTTTAATTTCCACATATTTGTTAACTTTACAATTTTCTTTTCATAATTGATCCCTGGTTTCATACCATTGTAGTCAGTATGGTTTCAATGTTCTTACATTTATTAAGACCTGATTTTGCCCTAATAAATGATCTTTCTTGGAGAATGTTTCATGTGCTCTTGAGAAGAATGCGTACTCTGCTTCTGTTGACTGGAATGTTGCGTAAATGTCTGTTAGGTCCATCTGGTCTAATGCTTAGTTAAAGTCCAGTGTTTCTTTACTGATTTTCTGTCTGAGTGATCTATCCATTGTTGAAAGTGGGGTATTGAAATCCCTATTGTGTTTGTATTGCTGTCTCTTTCTTCTTTGCTCTCTTCCTTTGTGATCTGGTGTTTTCCTGTAGTAGTTTCCTTAGGTTACTTTATAGGCTTTTGCTCTGTGGTTACTGTGAGGCTTACGTACAACGCCTTACAGCTATCACAGTCTGTTTTAACCTGATAGTAAGTTAGCTTCATTTTTAAAGTTACTTCTAGATTACTACAGATTCTCATACTTCATTGGACAGTTTTTGAGAAACTTGTTTTATATTCTCTGACAAGTTTATATTCTCAAATGTATGTGCATAAATCGTAGTGTGAGATGAAAGAAGCATTAGAACGCTTCTCCGTGATGACTATTAGACCTAGATTCTGACCCCAGCTCTGCTGCTCTTCGGTCGTGTAACCTGCAGCAGGTCAGCCGTCCTCTCTCCACCTTGGTTTTCTGTCTGTAAAAGCCGGTCGCAGCAGTGAGTTGTGAGGGCGCGTGGAGGCCTCCGAGGCTCCTCTACCTCTCCTTTGTGAACACAGTGCTCCTGAGCCATTGTTGTAAACCTCCTTCATAGAGCTGGTTTTCCCTATGAGATTTCCTGCTTTAGAACTTTAAAAAAATCTTGCTGCCTTCATAGTTATTTCAGAGCCAGTTTTTTTCTATCATTTCTCTCAAATCTTTTATAATTACGATTTTTATTTCCAGTAGGTAAGTGATCTCTTAAGGGGCAGGGCAGGCTATGGACCGTATGATACACGGAGAGAGAAAAGCACCAGACTGTGAACTTTGATCCTGGCCACCACCTGGCTGCTGCAAAATCTCAGGTGCGTCTTTGAGACTGTGCCCTGCATTTCCCCCATTTTCAACTGGAAATAATAGACAAATGTGCCGAGTTGTCATGATCTTGTAGATTGCCTTTCATAGAACAGGAGCTTACATAAAGTTAGCAGGCATTATTATGCAATTTAAAAACATTTCTCGGAGTTCCCAATGTGGCTCAGTGGGTTAAGGACCCCACGTAGTCTCCATGAGGATGTGGGTTCAATCCCTGGCCTGGCTCAGTGGGTTAAAGGTCCGACATTGCCACAAGCTGCAGTGTAGGTGGCAGAAGTGGCTTGGATCCGGTGTTGCCGTGGCTGCAGCGCAGGACTCAGCTTCAGCTCCGATTCAACCCCTAACCTGGGAACTTCCATATGGCACAGGTGTGAAAAGAAAAAGAAAAACATTTCTCAGTGTTCTTTTTTTATGCCACCTCTTCCAAGTTGTATCAGTTTTACCATAAACAACATCAAAGGTCTTTTTGGTCATCACCCTGGAAAGAGTACCTCTTAATGAGATAAAATATTTAAGGCATTTTGTAAATTTTAAAGTGCTATTCACATTGGTCATTGGCGAGTTTGTGAACTTTACTTCATTTAAACATATTTTAACCTTAAACTGTGTGCATTAGAAAATACTTCAGTTCTTTTTTATCTGAGGAATGCTGAAACTTACTGGGATAAGTAAGCTAGCACTTAAGTCATCCTAATCTGGTAGAATGGTTAGGATGATTTAAATATTTTTAATAGATCACAGAGTAGGATGACTTAAATATCCTAATTTTCCACAATAAGTTAAACAAGGGATTAAGATTACTTAGGCTTTTTTCAAAATGGAAGAGAAAACCAGCCATTGTTTCAGATTCTGTCCAGTCTGAAAATTCAGGAGTGGGAGTGCCCTGAATACTGTTTTAAGCAGAACTCATCCTCATTGGCTGCCTCATACCCCTGTGGGAACTTGGTGCCATGGCCAGCCAGAGTCATGTTGCGCTGACCTGTCCCTGGGTCAGGTCCCACTGGGCCCTTCCAGCTCACAGCCGTGTTCTTTTCTATTGGTTGGTGAAGGCATCAGGTGCAGCTATCAGCTTGTGGTCTCTTGATCAGTAGGCTTCATGATACATGGATGTTTTCCTCTGCTTTTCATACCCGGTGTGCCTTCATCATTTTGGAAGGAGTTTTAAGGCATTAGTTGTAGTAGGGTATGGTTCTTAAAACAGTTTTGCTAGTTACCCCTTAGGGGAGGCGTGATTATCTTAGGTGGGCGTCCATGTTTTTAGGGGGGTGCGCAGAAGACGCTTTGGCTGGTAATTTTGAGAATCTTCTTTTAGGGGCTTAATATTATATATTAAGAAACCATCTTCCTCTGAGTAGTATCTCACCTTGGACGGTATCGCGGATCATAGCCGAGGGTACATACTCAACTTGTGGTTTGGGAAAGGCAGTCTGTCTGTTTCAGGATTCTTTTCTGAAAAGCAGGAATGATAACCCTGCCTTCATCCGGGGCTGTCGGATGTACAAAGACAGCAGAGGAGAGGCTGCTCCCTGCACTGGGCCTGGGCCTGGGCCTGGGGGCACCTCTGCGTAGTGGGCCCCGCACTGGTGTCAGCAGGGCTGGGACAAAGCCTTCCTTGGAGGGCCTGACTGGTGCCGGTGCTGGGACTGACTTCTGCCTTTCCTCTAAAGCACACAGACCTCCCACTTACTAGGCTTCCCAGGCTCCAAGCACTTTCATCTGTCCAGAAGACAGCTGTGACCTTTTGAAAGGAGGTGAAAAAGAGCTACATATCAGAGAAGCCTGGAACTTTAGGGCCGGAGGAGGGAACAGCTCTGCAAGAGCCAAGCACAGCCTGCTGAGAATGTGACGGGGGGGTCTCCCCGAAACGCAGGGATCTGGAGTATGTGAGAAGCTGGGTTACTTGCTTGTCCCTTTTTCTAGGGCCCGAGGGTGAGAAGGAGGGTGGAGAAGAAGCCGTGGCTCTGTTCCCCCCGTATGGGGCTGTCACTCGGCCACCAGACCTGAGTGCAGAGAACTGGTCACACCGGCTCCACTGCTGACATGCGCGAGGCGGGTCGGGAGGACTGCAGATGGTCCGTTCCTGCTTCACTCACACGCAGAATTAGTGCCATGCAGCACCCAGGTCCTTCTTCCCCAGACTGCAGCGGCCCTCTCTCTCTCTCTGTGACCCCTGGAGTGGGTACCAGACTCCTTGTCCCACAGACGCTGCAGTAAACAGGTGCTCATGAGGGCTCGATTCAGGTTGTGGTGAGCAGGCACTGCTGACCCAGCTTGGGGACCTCACTTTCTTTTTGAAAATGTGTTCTGAGTTACAGAAGCATCCTCACAGTGAGTTTGGGCCTTGGAATCCGGGCGGGGGTGGGTGCAGGGTGGGCAGCGCTCTGAGCTGTCAGAGGGGTTCTTGCCGTGGAGTGAAATGAAGGGTTGAGCAGCAAGTCGGGATCACGTGCTCAGGATTTCCTTGGCTTCTCGGGGCGTGGTCACTGCGGGCAGCCCTGTGGGCCCCGAGGAAGGGCTCGGCCCCTCCGGCACCCTGTGCCAGCTGGACTCGGCAGTGCCGCGGGCGGGGCTTGCGCACACTGGACGTGGGGGCGCAGAAGTCGGGAGGAGGACGGGGGGTCGCTGGCCGGGGGCACGGGCGGTCCGCCCCTGATGCCTCCCCTCTCAGCCGGGACGGAGGACCCTCATGGCCTGAGGACTCTCACTTTTTAGTTGCTGGGCTTTTGTCTCAGCACCACGGAGTGTGTTCCCCTCAGAGGCAGGATCCCGTCAGTAAGGGGCAGGGAACGTCGCTCGTGCTGCACCTGCTGCAGCCGGGCTTCGGGCTGAGGGTGAGGATAATGGCAGTGACGGGGTAACCGCGGCGCTGATGGTTTCACGGCGACCGCGTATTTGTCAGGCACCTTTGAAACTGACTTAATGTAATCCTCACCACAGCCCTGTGAGGTGGACCATGATGGGGCTCCCCGTGGGAAACTGAGACACAGGGGTACAGTAGCTTGCTCAAGGTCACGGTGCAGCAGAGGTGGCGACTGGACGTCAATGCAGGGAGGCTGGTTCTAGAGCCTGTGGGCTGTGAGGCACTAAGGCACCCAGGTCCTGGGGTCGTTCTCGGGATCTGGTCAGGCTTACCGTGGGTGGCCCAAGCCACTTCCCCCGAGGCGTACGCAGCAGTCCACGCATACCTTGCCCAGTCCAGGCCAAGTGCAAGTCCTGTCCTGCATGGAGTGTCTGTGCATGTCCTGCATGTCCTGTCTGCATGTCTGTGCTGGGACTGTGGACCTAGCCTCTGTCTCCACCAGCAGCTGCAAAGGAAGCCCCAGAGACGCCCAGTGGCCAGGCAGCTCAAGGAGACAGGAGTGGGCCCTTGTTGGTCTTTGTCATGTGTATTGTTCCTTGAGGGCTGTGTTACTCTCCATCGGCGCAGTGCCGTTTCTGGGAACTACGGTTGCTCTTTCGAAAAAAGCACCCTTCCACTGACAGTTTCCCATCAACTGTGGAGCCACTGCTAATAATCTCTAGTGGGACAGGACTTTGGGGGTGTCACAGGGCCAAGTAGTACCAGTAGGCACACGACACCGGTGTGAGGAGGTAGATGCAGTTTTGTAAGCAGCTCGTTAGGAGGCGATCTACCCCAGGGGCGCTGCCGTTTGGGTTTGGCTGGAGGACATTTCGCATGGCCCGTGGTGTGGGAAGCATTTGGGTGGGGTGGCACTCCAGCAGGTGTCTTAGGTTTGATCGTCGCAGCTCCGGTCCTGCTTTCCCACTTCCAAGGTCCCGTGGTGCTCATGGGATGGCCCGTGGGCTGTGTCTTCCTACTTTTTCAGGGTGGGGTTGCAGGAGGGCTCCATCACGTTACCCTCCGGTGCCAGTGCTTGCTTTGTCCCCGACTCGGGGGTGGTGTCTTCCACCAAGTGCGTTATATTTTGTGTCAGCTGCCTTGGTGCTTTCCTGCCTCCTTCCAGTTTGAATGAAGCCATGATTTCTGATGCAACAATGGAGAAGACACAGGCACTTAGGATCACAATGTCAATATGAGTGTGTTTGCCACTTGCCAGCATGCAGACTCGCCTCAGAATAAAAAGCTCTGAGACTGTTAAGAAAATTATCTTTCCTTCTGTTTAAACATTAAACTCAAGTCTTTAGGTACCATAAAAAATTATCTTTGCCTCTGTTTAAACATTGAACTCAAGTCTTTAGGTACCATAAAATCTTTATAAGGATGCCCTTTGTTACTTTGTGGTGACGTGAATATACACGATGGTTGTGTCCTGATCCTCCTGGAAATAAAACTGTTTCAGAGGCTAAATATTTAAAGGTTCACTGAGGAGTTCCTGTTGTGGCGCGGTGGAAACAAGTCTGATTAGTATCCATGAGGATGCAGGTTTGATCCCTGGCTTCGCTCAGTGGGTTAAGGATCTGGCATCGTCCTGAGCTGTGGTGCAGGTCACAGACGTGGCTCAGATCTGGCATTGCTGTGGCTGTGATGTGGCCGGCTGCTCTAGCTCCAAATCAACCCCTTGCCTGGGAACCTCCATATGCAGCAGGTGCAGCCCTAAAAAGACAAATAATAATAATAATAATAATAGAGAAGCACTTAAATCTTCAAACAGTTTCAATCTTTAATATTTAAAAATAGGAAAATACAATCAGTCAGTTTTCCCTTGAACTTGTAGTGCATTTTGTGGGAGGCACTGTGCCTGCCTGTAAATAAGGCCCCACGAGAACGGGAGCAGAGATGGCTCAGCGGGTACAAATATTCTACTGCTCAGGTGAGGTGGGGTTCAGACCCGCTCGGGACGGGGGAGGTTTCCTTTTAACGTTCATTTTAAACAGCCACCTTTTTAACACGAGTGTTGCAAGTTAGTCCTTTTGCAAAGGACACTGAAGGTCCTTATGATGGTGACGGGCACTGGGCCACGTTTCCAGCCATGCCCATCGTCCTGCAGGCCTCCCGTTGACCACATGCTCAGGACCAGCCCCTGCTGGGGTCTTACAGCTTCCGTGGGCATGGGTTTTGTGACTGAGCTGGTGACGGAGGGATGTGTTGTTGGTGAGTTAGTTCAGACATGACTTTCCTGGAGCTGTGATTCCTCTTGACACAGCACAGAGTCTGTCGCATTCCACTCCTGACAGTTAACGGCAGGTGTTTGGAAAGCTGCATTACAGTGATTACGCTGGGTGTATTTGGCTAGCCTTGACGTCTTAAAACATTTAATTGTGTGCTTTTTAAAAGTTCCTTCTCCATGCAACCACATGCCCGATGTTTAGATTTTCACTTATAAAAGCATGTTACACATGATTTTCAAATGATAAAGTCAATCTTTTATTTTTGGTGGCGATAAAAAGAAAAAATGTGGGATGTAAGATATGAGATAGATGGTTAATGCAGATGATTTATACTTCAGAATAAAAAACTCAACCCTGTCATTGTTTCTTTTCTTGCTTTTTTTTTTTTTTTTTTTTTTTGTCTTTTTAGGGCCTCACTAGTGGCAGATGGAGGTTCCCAGGCTAGGGGTCGAATCAGAGCCATTGCTCCTGGCCTATACCACAGCCACAGCAACACCAGATGCAAGCAGTGTCTGTAGCCTACACCACAGCTCACAGCAACGCCGGATCCTTAACCCACTGAACAAGGCCAGGGATCGAACCCACAACCTCATGGTTCGTAGCCAGATTTCATTTCTGCTGCGCCATGATGGGAACTCCCTGTCATTATGGTTTCTGGTATTTATATCCTCTTTGTGGTTTTCCTTCTGTGAATAAAGCATGTAGATTTTAACGCACCTTCATGTTCTTGGCCCCCGTGAAAACATGGTTGTCCCACGCGCCTGAACCCCACCAGGCCCTTATGGCTGCTGCCGACTTCATATTGACTGCAAGGACTGTTGGCTGAAAGGAGAATTATTTCTTTTTTAGAGGAGAGATATTTATGACTGAAAACAGTGCTAAAAACATGAGAATATTGATCATGGTTTTGAGAGCTGCTTGCCCTGAATCACTTGATGTACCTAAATATCGGCTTTATTCTGTCTTTCCTCAAAGACAGATTGTCAGCACAAAAGGTGAACAATCTGGAGGGAAAAAATCTTATATCTTTCTGCTGGGTCATCTTCCCTCCATTGCGATCGGGAGGAGAGCGGCTGTGTGGCCTCTCAGTAAGGACAAACCCAGCACACGGTGTATCAGAAGCTCCTTGTACGGCCTGGGTGTGTGGGACTGAACGTGAATTAACGTCAGATGGAGGTTCAGAGAGCTCAACACTTAACCAGTCTGACAAACAGTTATTCTAAAATCAGCATCAAAATGAAGTCAGCAAGACCCGTCATCATCTGAGGACCTAATTCATTGTTTTTACGTCTAATCTTTCTGGGTTCCTTAGAAATTTTAAAAGGGACACATGAAGCTGATTTTTCAGCAGCCAGATGTTTTGTGAGGCAAGTACTTTCCTGTTCTTTTCCTTGAGTTTTAGATATTTTGGATCGAGCTTGGTCTCTTGCTCCTGCTGTTCCAGGTTGAAGGAGAGAACAGACTCTCCTGGCCGTGGTACCGTGTGACTTGCTCCTGCTAGGTGGCAACACCAGGTCATGGTTTGGGTCCTGTCCCGAAATGATTTCTCAGAATTTCTTCTTGCTGGTGTCTGGCCTCATCCTTCTCTCGATGGTGGAGGACCCTGTCTGCAGGTGTGGCAGGCCCTTTGCCTGGCCTGCAGGTGAGACTGTGTCTGTCCCTTGCTGACCTGTCCGTGTCCCCAGAACTCCCCATTCCCAGGGCCGCCTCCTCTCTTTGGGTGAGGAGCTTTCCATCCAGCAGACAGTCCCTCCTGACATATGACTGCCACATGTTTGAAACCCACCAAACCAACAGCCTGGCTTTTCTTTGGGGGAACTGGAAGGACAAAGAAGGGAAAGGTGACCTGTTTCCGTGCCGGTGTGGCTCGGACCTGCAGGACACCCCGTGGTGGCAGCAGGCAGGGCAAGGCCAGAACTTGGCTCGGATGGAGCCAGGGAGCCGAGAGAGGTGGTGTGTGCACGGAGTGGCAGCAGAGCCTTGACCGTTGTGAAGAGAGCAGTGAGGGAGGGACTGGGGGTGAGGCATGAAGAGTCATTTTACTCTTAGCAGGACCAGAGAACACGGTTGCCAGGGGCTCTTGATGAGGAGCAGCCGGAGAGCCCTGCCCTTTGGTTCGTGGGAGGCGCTGTAGCCGTGCGACTGGCTACTCTTGCTCTGCTAGCCTGAGAGAGCGTGGTGGTCCTGTGTGGCCTGCCCCCTGGGGCCTGGCAGCATGTTAAACTTTAATTGCCAGTGCATAAAAATCAGGAGATTTCACATGTAGTAAAGCATATATGGCTGCTTCTTCATCTTTATCTTCTCTTTCATGAGATTTAATTTTTATTGCTTTTTGCACTATATTGAGATATCACTTTACATATCCCGTTTAAAGTATGAGGGTCAGTGGTTTTTAATATATTCCTAGAGTTGTTCATCATCACCACCATCTAACTTTAGGACAGTTAGAACCCTTTTACCTGTTAGTGTGGTACCCTGTTTCCTGCCTTCCTGGCCCCAGGCAGCCAGTAGTGCATATCTGTGACTATGAATTTGTCTGTTCTTGGCATTTCACATACGTGGAATCGTACAGTATTTGGCCTTTTATGTCCAGCATCTTTCACTGAAATGTTTTCAAGGTTTGTACGTGTGGAAGCATGTGTTATTATTCCTTATCATGAACAATATTCCATTGTATGGCGGTACCATATTTTATCTCGGCCTCAGTTGACAGGCCTTTTGGCTCTCGTGAATCATGCTGCTGTGAACACTCGTGGGCAATACTTTGTGTGTCTGTATGTTTTCATTTCCTTTGGGTAAATGCCTAGAAGTGGAATTGCTGGGTCCTATGGCAAGTCCGTATTTAGCATTTCGAGGAACTTCCAAACAGTTTTCCATAACAGCTGCACCATTTAATGGTCCCATCAGCAGCATGTGGGGGTTCCAATTTTTTTTCACATACTCGCCTGCACTTGTTACAGTTTTTTTGGTCTTAGCCATCATAGTGGGTGTAAAGAGGTGTCTCATTGTATAAAATAGAGGCAAGTCACAGTGTTGGCAATGATGAGAAGGGTTTTCCTTCCAAACAAGACTATTTCTTGGGCTCCACAATTATAGAAGGCCACAGGGGCACACTTGGTATGCTGCGTACCTTCTCAAAAGCAGTATTTTAGAGATATGAATGACATTAAAAAAGACCCGTATTTAAAGCGTACAGTTTGGTATAATTGGACATGTGTAACATCAACAATCAGAATAACAAATGTTCCCATCCCCTCTCTTTGCTTCTCCTGCCACCGCGTCCCTGCGTCCCCGCGTCCCTACCCAGTCACTGATCTACCTTCACTGAACATTAGTTCCGATTTTCTGGAGCTTTGTAATGTACTATATGTATGTATTATGTATATCTTACCTATGTGTAATCTCGAAGCTTTATGAATGGACTCATACAGTCAGTCTGACTTCTCCCAGCATACTTATTTTGAGGTTTCTCTTTGTTGTGTGCGTCAGTGGGTGAGGACTTCCTTTTTTTGCTGGGTAGTGTTCTGTTGTAGGGACGTGAAATTTATCATGCATCTGCTGTTGTCCAGCGAGGCATTCCCCCAAGTTGGAGCTTTTATAAATAAAGCCTCTTGGATATTTGTGTAAGTCTCTGTACAGACCTGCTTTTATTTCACTTAGGTGTGGATCCTATGGTCAGTGGATGTTCACCGTTTTCAGAAATTGCCCAGCTGTTTTCCACAGTGGCTGTGTCATTTTGCTTTTCCTACCAGTGGTGTGTAAGATCTCTAGTCCCTCCAGATCCTCCTTTCCTACTCAGAGTCATTTCCTTTCTGCCTGGAGGACTTTAACATTTCTTGCAGGGGGTGGTCTGCTGGGGATATATTTTTTTAGTTTTTGTGGTCTGAAAAGTGTTTTAAACTTAATATTTGGAAGGTTTTTTGTTGTTGTTGAGATAAAAATCTTAAGTTGACAGCTTCTTCCTTAAAGACCTTGTTCCACTCTCTGCTGGTTTGCATTGTTTTTCATCTGAAGTCTGCCGTCATCCCTATTTGAGTTTTCACATATTGCGAACCCCACCCTTACCCCAGCACCCTAGCTGTTTTTAAGATTTTCTTTATCACTGGTTTTGAACAACTTGACTGTTGTATGTTTTTGTGTAGTTTTGTTTATGTTTCACAGGCTTGGGTTTCATTGAGTTTGATTTAGTGGGTTTATAGTTTTCATCAAATTTGAAAAATGTTGACTATAATTTTAAAAATATTTTTTTGTTTCCTTCACTGTCCTGTCCTCTTTCACAGCCCCTGAGTAATATACGGATTTGACTGTTTTAAATTATCCCAAAGTTCCCTAATGTGTTGACTTTGTTTTTCTTTGTCTACAATAGTTTGTTTTCAAGTTCACTAATCTTTTCATCTGCACTGTCTAAGCTGCTCTTAATTCCAACCAGTATGCTTTTCATCTCAGACATACTTTTCATCTCTAACAGCACCATTTGTCATTTTTACATATCACATTTTTCTACTTAATTTTTTGACATAAGGAATACTGTTACTATGACTGTTCAATATCCTTGTCTGGGTATTCTAACATCAGTGTCAGTTTGGGTTGGTTTTGTCTGATTTTTCTTCTCATATTTTACTCTTTTTATACCCCTCTTGATGATTTTTAATTGGCTATGTCATAAGTAAATTTTACTTGGTTGAGTGCTGGATTTTTTTTTATGTTCTTTAGCTTTGTTCCAATGTGCAAGTAGGTTACATGAAAAGTTTGATCCTTTGGGGTCTTGCTTTTAAGAGTCGTCGTTCAGAACCAGAGCAGCGCTTAGTCTAGGACTCATTTATCCCCCATCACCAGTACAGGACTTGAGTGCTGTATGAAGTGACTTGTACATTCTGTGATGTCCCTCTCACCCAGCGGGAACAGGTACCTTGCCTCCCAAGCTGATTACCTGGAGCTGCTCCTGCTGATCTTGCAGTTCTGTCCTGAAAGGTATCTGCTTGTCCGCACTCTGGTGCACACCTGAGGGGCATCTCCTCGCAGGTCTTCTCTGTGCAGCTGTCCTCGCCCACACTCTTCTCCAGGCTCTCTCCCCTCTGTCCTCCCTGGACCGAGGCTCCATCTCCTCCACTCCAGAGTCCTCCACTCTGCCCAGATTCATTCTACCTGTGCCACGTCCTGGAAGCTGTCAGGGCAGTCAGCCAGGACAGTCTCAGGACTCACCATGTCTGCTGTCTGTCTCTCCAGCATTAATGACCTTCACTGTGAGATGTCCAGTGTCTGGAAAACCATTCTTAATATATTTTTCCCTGGTTTTTGTTTTGTTAATTTATTGTTTTGCTTTGTTTTGTTTTAGGGATGCACCCGTGGCATATGGAAGTTCCCAGGCTAAGGGTCGAATCCCAGCTGCAGCTGCTGGCCTATGCCACAGCAACATGGGATTCAAGCAACATCTGTAACCTACTCCACAGCCACAGCAACACCAGATCCGAGCCACATCTGTGACCTACACTACAGCTCACGGCAACACCAGATCCTTAACTCACTGAGTGGGGCCAAGGATTGAACCTGTGTCCTAATGGTTACTAGTCAGATTCATTACCCCTGAGCCATGACGGAAACTCCTTGTTTTGTTAGTTGTTTAAAGCCAGAGTGACAACCCTGCCCCTGATGCTCATTTTGCCTGGAAGGAGCAGTGCTGTTTCTAACAGTAAGAGTAGCCACATACTCTGAATTAACCCCCAGGAAATCTTCAGAAAGACATAGTGTACTTTTAATAGAAAGTCCCTGTCCCCGTGAATTTATGCTGTTGATGTATATCTCTGACACAAATTTACAAAATACCAGGACTCTTGACTTTATACTTTCATCTCAGAAACACTCAGGTATCATCTTCTCTTAGCTTTTTAATATCTGTGTCTCTGTATAAAACTGATATCTTCTTGGCTGTGCACTTTTATCTTGGTTCTCATTCTCTAAATGGCTTCATGCGTGTGGTAGGTCGAACTCAAAGACGATTCTCACAGATCTGTGCCTTTGTTTGACCCCTACCCTTTACGTGTGGGTAGGAGCTGTGGACACAATGAGATGCAGCTCCTGTGATTGTGGCTGAAGATTTCTGCAGATATAATTAAGGTCCTTAATCCACTGAGCTGGTCAGAGGAGAGTTTCGTGGGGGGCATGCCCTGTGTGCGCTCTTCACAGGGGTCTGAGGTCAGAGAGGAAGTCAGAACCAGGCTTCTACCCGCCTCTGGGACCAAACACACTTAGACTGTAAGAGGAGGGTCTGCTGACAAGGACCTTCCCGGCGGCCTTCCTGAGCTGAGTGCAGTTCCTGGCTGATGGCTAAGAGGAAAATGGGGCCTTAGTCCTACAGCTGCAAGGAAATGCGTTCTGCCAGCCACCTGTGAGCTGAGAAGCCTTCTCTGAGCTTCAGCAGCCCGAGAGTCACAGTTGTGGCTAAGCTCTGCCCTTAGCCTGGTGAAACTCTGAGCAGATGACCCAGCTAACCTGCGCCTGAACTCCTGAGCCATAGACATTTGTGTTGTTTTAAGCCACTGAGTTTGTGGGTAATTTGCTACGTGTAAAGTAGAAAGATGATATACATTTTCTCACATCATTTTAAAGCTCTCTTTAAATGAAAGTACGTATTGTTTTCACCTATACTTATATCAGCCTATTTTAGTCCATTGCTCCTTTCTTTGTCGTATTTCTACCATGCTGCCGCCACCAAGCGATCACGCTCTGCTCACACACCCAGGATTAGGAGCAACATGGCCCAGTGTGGCTGGGAGTTGGCGCATACCTTCCATTAAAGATGCTCATGGAGGACGTGGGCCCTGGGACCCTAAGGCCCAGCTCTGTCGTCACTGCTCTGCCCTGCTTCTCACCTGTGAAGTGACGGACAGCAGCACACCTGCTCCCAGGGTCGTTGCAGTGTTTGGAAAACACTCAGCGTCACGCGCATTCCTAGCGTGTGCTCAGTGTCAGTACCGTTTTGTCCTTTATCACAGTACTGAGAAAGTACTATGTTAAGTGCTGTGTATATCCCTGTGTATGTGCTGAGCTTAGTGAGTGGAAGGGATTTGAGAACATCTGGGAGGTGCCAGCCTAGGTTAAGGGAGGCTGTCCTGTGAGTGTTCGCAGCAGTAGTCTCATGCCATTGCCTTTAACCTCCGCTGTTCTGGATGCTGCATCGCTCTGGGTTTTAATTTCACTTGTTCTAGGTCTGTTGAAGGCTGGGAAAGGCCTGTTTTTGACATCGTTTTTTCCTGCTGGCATTTTTTTAAGCCCCCCCTCCCCACTAGTTGACAGGTCCTTAGAACACCGAGTATGTTTTGGCTGAAGAAGTGGTGCCTGTGGAAGGGGCTGGGCCAGGCCCCACAGCCATCAGACCTGGTGCCCATGCCCTGAGTCCATGTCTGCCACTGGACATTGACGTTGTGAGTGGACCTGCAGCAGGAATTCTGAGCCGCCTGACGTGGCGCTGTTGTGTGTCACCAATGTCAGGGCACTCGTGCACTCGGATGGTGCCCGCTTGGAGGGTGTGGTGTTTGCCCGCAAGCCACCTCAGGGCGTGCCTGCTGCCCGCTGGTGACCTCTGGAATTCCACAGGCCAAGTCCAGTGGAATTTGGTTTCTTAGCCACGTAGTTGCTCGCATGGGGGGTGAAATGAAATGTTCACATTTATAAGCTGCTTGCGGCCTCTACCAGGTGCATGAAGTAGTCAGAAAGAGGCTTCTCTTTTGTTTTGGCAGAGCTGAAAACTCTTTTTTCCTGGAAATTTTTTGTAGTTCTGTGACTTTGGTCAAAGAGGTGCCATGTGCAGTAGTTTCGGGCCAGGCCCTGTGACGGCCACTGCCCTCAGCCGATCCCGGGCCCTGCAGCCCTGACCCCGTGTTCAGCCCAGCCTCCCCCACCCTCAGCCTCAACCAGGGCTCCGGTCCTGCCTCCCCATCCTTTCCTCGCCCCTCCCAGTGCATGTGTTCCCAGATCCCCCTGGTTCGTCCTCCATTTGTCTCCCAGTCTGAGCCTCCCCGACTGTCCCCTGGGAGGTGGGAGGTGGCCTCTGGCATTCTCGCTCTGCCCAGCCCTGCCGCATCCAGACCGGAACCCGCCTGGAGGGTTCTCATCACCCTATTGGCTTCCTACTCGGAAACACGTTTTTATATTTAATGTAAAATTTGATGTGAAAATATAGCTCACAGTTTAATTGCTTTGCGTACATTCAGTAAACTGAGATGTGTCCATATGAACTTTTTTCTGAGAATTACCTGGAATCTATAGTGCTGCGTGGATTGAAAACTTACTTTCAGAATTCAGATTCATCAAATGGCTAACACAGCATTATTCACATTTTAATAAATAAAATGACTGGATACAACGCAAACAGATTTTACTTTATATTTTGTGAATCTATATCAGAGCAAAATAAGAATCTATTTCTATTTTGTAATGAATCGTTTCTAGCCATGGAATTGCTGGTGGAGGCAAGAAAGTATGAATCTTATTTTTGTGGATCTAGCCAAGAAAAAGAACGTAAACTTTGAAAAGTGTGTCATTTACCATTCACAGCCTAATGAAAAACTCAAAGAGGCTAGAAACTCTCCATAAAATTTCTGATATCAGCATTTAAAATACGGCACGGTAGGGTATACAGGCATTTAAGAGATTCACAGTCCGCAGTTTACTGGCACTCTCGATGCCATGAATCTTCTACCAGCAATCACAGTCTTGATTTTATTACCAAAAGGGCCCCTTATGAGGACACATTGGTGCCGTGTGCAGTTTAACAAACGCGGTGGTGTTCCTGCCTCCCTTTTGAGGCTGATGGAAGAAAACTGGTCAAATTACCTTCGCAAATCTGAGGGGTGCACGGCTTGGACAGAGTGGCCGTTTAGTTGGAAGGTGTTGGAAAAGGACAAGGTGGTTGGAAGTGTTGTTTGGGCCTCAGCTGCCAGTGGGCCGGGCTGAGTGTTTGGGGAGGTAGGCCTCTCTGGTTCCTCGTGGGGCAGGTTGGTCAGTGTTTAGTGTAGGAACAGCCCTTGAGGCAGAAGGCAGGTGTGGGCAGGGCCTTTCCTGAGTGTGGCTGGCAGCTCTTTTCCGCACTGTAACCATTTTCAGTTAGTGTTTGGAAATCCCAAGCACAGTGCGTGCATGTATTATCATGGGGGATGTTCAGGCCGTTCTTTTGAAGCACCTCATGAGCATCCTCAAAGGAGAGAAGACTCCAGTGGTGAGGGAGCGTGTCACTGGCCGTGCGTGGGCCCCTGGCCGCTGGCCACCCTCTGGCTCTAGGAGAACCGCCTGCACCTGGGACCAGGTTCTCGGGCACGTTCTTCATTGTGAGACTGGCCAAGGGTATGCGAGGCCAGAACTATTTGCACTATAACTGCTACTAAGGCTTCTTTGCCCTTTCACTGTTGGCGTTTACCCAGATAGTGTGAAGGTGAGGGGCTCGGAACTGCTGCCCTGGGCACAGGCTGCGCCAGTCCTCGTCGAGTTCCTCATCCCCTCGTGTTTGCAGGGGAAACAGTTTCATATTTAGAAGGTCCCTGTTGAAGCCGTGAATGCTTAATTTTATTAAGTCCTTTTTTTTTTTTTTTTTTTTTTTTTTTTTTTTTGCTTTTTAGGACCATACCTGTGGCGTATTGAAGTTCCCAGACTAGGGGTTGAATCGGAGCTACACCCGCTGGCCTATACCACAGCATCGCGGGATCCAAACCGCGTCTGTGACCTACACCACAGCTCACGGCCACACTGGATTCTTAAACTCACTGAGTGAGGGTAGAGATTGAAGCCGTATCCTTGTGGATAACAGTCGGATTCGTTGCTGCCGTGCCACAGTGGGAACTCTCAATAGTATTAAGTCTTCAGTACCTCATTTTCAAAGTGTTCGCAAAGCGCTCTGCCCCTGCCATCACCAGGCCGTTTTCTCAAGGGAGCAAGTGTCAAGTGATTGAGTTGCCAGCTGAAGTAGCCGCTTTCTCCATGAAACACTATTTCCAACCTTGAAAACATATCCAACAGGCCAGCTCTGTTTACTAAGAGTTATTTGGGTTTTGGCTGAAGTTTTCTCAGGTGAACAAAGTGAGCCTCTCACTTCCAAAAAAAAGGTGGTATTTGTTGCCAATGATAAAATCCGAGCTTTCAAATGAAAATTAGAATTGGGGGAAACTTATACATACCATCATGATCTCTATAGCTTCTCAATATTTAAAACGTTTTCTGCCCATAGCAATATTATAGTAGCTGATGTGAATTTGGACAATATACCCTTGCAATGTATAAACATTTAGAAGATCCGCATAGCTCAGGGAACTAGTATTTTCCGAATGATCAACATACAAGGTTACAAAGTTATGTTTGGGTGAAAATTCAGAATGCCAGATAGATTTTAAAGTAACAGGACCAAGAGCTCGTTGGTGGAGTTGAAGGTCCCATCACAGCTGTCCTGGAGGAGCTGCTGCTTAGCAAGCTCTGACGTAGCACCCGGAGAACATCCACGGTCACGGGAGAAGGATGTTCTGCATGTGCCATGGCCAGAACCGTGTATGGAAAGAGACTGAAGCAACTGTGAGCGTCCAGCTGCCTTCTGTTGAGCCAGCCACTCAGGAGACCCTCAAGAGAGTAAAGCCACATCACTGTTAACTATTTCCCAAAATTTAAAAAAAAAATTAGTTGTTTTTCATAAAAATGTTGTTTGTGACAATATGAAGTATTATTTTAAATGAAATACCAAACGTTAAATTTCTCAGCTTTAATTTCTAACACAATAACAATAGATACAACCCATGTGGAAAAAAAAAAGTGGCCCTTCGGGGTACTTCTTGTTCAAGGGTGAGACCAACACATATGGAAACCACTGCGTAGATGGACACTGGCAGCCACACTTGCTGTTGGGTCTGTTGTGATGTGCTGGGCTGCTGTTATGGAAGAAAGATCGGAAGCCCCCTGCTTCCCAGTCCCCTCATCCGTCTTCAGACACAGCCCTGCTCATCCGCTTGTAGGCCGCAGTCTGTCAGGAAAGATGTCCTTGCTGGTGCAGTGGGCTTTGCTAGCATCGCCCAGGGCCTTGGAAGCCGTCCCTGTGGGTGAATAGATCTGCTGTTTGGAGGGTCAGAGCGTCGCCTTGGAAAGGTGGGTCCTGATGGCCTGTGTCAGATGCCTGTGTGCTTCTGACTGTTGGGCCTCCCCCCTGCCCAGCCAGTCTTTAACGCTGGCATCCTGGCAGCGACTTCAGAGACGCAGTTCCTCCCCTGGGCTGTGGATGCAGCTGAGAGAGAAATGCGTCACTTCTTATTTTTCTTTAAACCAGAATAACTGAAGCGCTTTGATTCCTTAGTTCTCATTGAAGACAGAGTCGTGTCGTGTCGTGTCAGGTGCTGGCACTGTTGTAGCTTCAGGAAATAGCAGGAGTCGTGCTCTTGTGCTCAGCCCCCTCCGCCGCCTTCCTTAGAGGTGAGGTGTCAGCGCCTCACAACAGTGTCGTGAGCAGTTGTGATTCCGAGCAAGGAGGCGATCGACTACACTGCGAGTGAAGAGAGCAAATGAGAAGTTTCTTAGAAACAGATTTAAGGATTAAAAGAAACAGATGCTTGAGGCATATTTAGGTATATTTAATCTTACGTTTCACGTGTGTTCTTTGAAACCTTGGACCACTGTTCTGGAAGTCTTGGAGGGCATTGCCTTGGAAGGGAGGTCCTGAACAGCTCTTGGAAATGCTTCAGCACCTTTTCAGTTGCCTTTGGGTGCAGCGAGCTTGTACCAGTGGGCCTGCTGCACTCGAGGGTGTGTGTGTGTAATTGTCTCCATTGCCTGTGTGGGGGCTGCCGGTAAGAACACCCACCCCAGGAAGAGTGCTGGAGGCAGATGGTAGAATCCCGGAGGGCTTTTCTGACTGCACACCCCCACCCCCACCCCAGATGCTGCCTCCCTCTCTGCCGCGGCACTCTCCGCCCGGTGGGAAAGGACTGCAAGCGTCCACCGGGGGGCTGTGGCACGGCGACCTTCCTCTAAGGTCACACACACGCGGGTGACGTGTGACCGAGTGCTGCCAGACACCCCTCCCCACCATAGCCCTGCGGAGCTATGGGGCGGGCGGGGGAGCCGAGCGTCCCCGGGGCCTCTTGCGTGCCCTCCCCAGGATCCTGCATCTCCGCCAGAGCGCTGTGATGTAGTGTTCGTTCATATGGGACCGCTACCATTTGAGCCATTCCTAGTCGTTTTGTAGGAAAACGACAAATAAAGGCCAAAACCCAAAAGAAGCATCCAGAAGTTTCCTTGAAGCAGGGCTAGGCTGCCCAGTCCTGGTTCCAGGGAGCTGACACACTGTGTTCCTTTCTACCACGTATTGTAACTAAATCTTAGACATTTCTTCGCTCAGCTGCCATTTAAAAGTGCATTCTTGGAAGGGGCACAGCCATCCATGGTTTGGGAGTCTCCCAAATCAAGCCTGCTGTTCATGCACCGCGGTAACGTGCTGCGCAGCCTCCCCCTCTGTCCTGCCTTCCATGGCAAAGGCAGGTATCCACCCAGAGGGCCCCAGACCTGCCCTCACCCGGACCGGTTGGCCTGTGGTCCGGGGCTGGCCCTCGGGCCGACGGGAGACCTTCCGGGGCAGGTACCAGTGCCGACTTGCTGTGGACACGTTTGGATTTTCTTCCTAGGACACGGCCCATTGCTTCCTCTGAATTTTCAAAAATCTGTGAACCTGTCTGTAACCGCAGGGACCTTGTGTAGAAAACCCTGCTTTAAATGCTCAACTTCACAGTTAATTTTTTTAAGTCCCTCATGCGGATATGTCAAGTGACTTTAAATTATCTAATGATTCTGTAGATAGAAACTGCAGTGACCCAGCTCCTCACAGTGAGCTGTCGGGGGCGCCACCCGGCTTTACACTCAAGAGAAGAGCTTGATGCTAGTTTCTGAAAAGCACCAAACAGGTTTTGACCACGAGGGAGATTGTGCAGGGACTGGGTTGGGACAATTAGAACAAATACCTGTATTTTAAAAAGGTGACCTGGACACAGAATGACGCTGGATTCATCCGGCTGGGCAGCAGATAAATGGAGCCTTGACGGAACTCCAAGCGTGCGGGCGTGTGTCTTCTAGTGCTTTCCCTCCCCATGCAGTCAAGGCTGATGGGCACCCATGGCATTCCAGCATCCGGCCGGGTTTCAGAGCCGTCCTTTGCGTTGGGCTGCCTGTGGCGTCAGAGACGTAGTCTCAGTAATGCCATGACTTTCTCATTTATCTGTCGTCCCTGCTGTTCCAACTAGTTTATCGTATTCATTAACTAAATACTTAAATTTCACACTTCATTTCTATGTTAGTAAATTAAATGTTCATAAATGCACTAAAATCCAAGCTGACCAAAATGATCTTGAAAAGGCATCTCCTGCCTGGTGGTTCTCCGTCTCTGCTCAGGCCCGGCACGCGTGCTCCCTTCGCCTCGCCTCCCCCGGGGGAGCCGGTGGGGCCTCCCAGCCGAGGTGCGCGTGACCGCCGAGGCTTCTCCCGGTTCTGCCGCGCCGTGCCGTGGGGTTCGCCCTCTGAGACTCCGGGCTCCAGTGGAGGGAGTCCCGGTGTATTTGTCAGAATACCTTCCTGTTAGTAACCAATGTGTAACAAAAGTAAGACTGAATTTGCCTTTTTTTCCTTTTTGTCTTTTTAGGGCTGCACCCGCGGCATATGCAGGTTCCCAGGCTAGGGGTCCAGTCGGAGCTGTAGCTGCCGGCCTAACACCATAGCCACCGGCCTACACCACAGCCACTGCAATGCGGGATCTGAGCCGCGTCTGCAACCTACACCACAGCTCATGGCAATGCCAGATCCTTAACCCACTGAGTGAGGCTAGGGATTGAACCGGTGTCCTCATGGATACTAGTTGGGTTCATTAACCACTGAGCCACGATGGGAACTCCGAGATCTGCTTTCCATGTGACTGAAGGTAGAGAGAAGCGTTTTTCCCTCAAATGGCCCGCTTTCTTGGTGATGCCCTAGAACAACCAGCCAACACAGCCAGCTCTTGTGCTTCAGGCTGTGACCCTGATCTTCCTGTGTGGGCCTCGACCTCCTCAGCCCTGTTTCTGCTGCGGACTCAGCCGGATCAGAGGGCGAGGTTGCCCTGGGGTCAGGCGTGCTGGCCATGAGGCGTGTGTGCAGATGCAACTGCAGGGCAGGCCAGGCCCTGGGGAGCAGGGCGGGCCAGTGGTTTTCTGCTGAGGAGGGTCTCTGCTGAGGACCCAGGAGTTTGCCCTGAACCTCCGTCTGACTTTCCTCTCCCCTGGATTGTTGGGTGGAAAAGCTCCAAAGTCGGGCACAGCTGACCGAGACCCGTCTGTACCTTGTCAGCAGTCGAGCTGTGGTGGGGAGCGGGGATGTCCAGCTCTGGAGGGCAGGGAGGGGGTCCATCCTGGAGATCCTGCTGCTTCTGAGCTCCAAGGCTGTGCAGGAACCTTCTGTCCAAATTGCTCCATTGTCATGGCTGGCGTTCTGGTTAAAAGTTCATCTGGATTTCAGCCTCGCGTGAAATTGCAGAGCTGCGACTGGAAAGCTGGTCTCCGTTGAGAACCTGTAGGGAGCTCTCAGACTCTGCAGCGTGGGTTGAGTAAAATGTGCTGGATTCCACTCACTCAGATTTGGGGCAGAGGAAAAAATCTAACTTCTGTCTTTTCTATTGCCTACTTTTCAGTTACATCCAGAAAGAAAAAAAACAAAGAGAAACATCGTCATTGTCTTTTAAAAATATTTGCCACCGTTATAAGTCAGAATTCAGTGCCGTTTGCCTTACTGGTCAGCCAGTCCCTCTCTCCCTTATTTTAGAATATTCGACCTGCGGATGACATGGACCGCTCGTGGTTCACAGCCTCAGTCTTTCCCTCTGGCAGGTGCTCTGCCACGTCAGGTCAACCAGCCCGTTTCGGTACCACCCGAGCTCTAAGTATGGCTGTTACCTTTTTAAAGGTTTGTGGGAAATAATGAAGACCAGGAAACAGACCTTGCATGGCCTGCAAAGCCTAGAACATTGCTGTCTGGCCCTCTGCTGAGGAGTGGTTGTGACCACTGCTCTCCAGGGTTGAATGACAAAGACCGAGTGGCTGTGTGGTGTTTTTATATCTAAAAGGCTGTGTGGGCCCTGCCTGGAGGAAGAGGCTTCACAGAGGTTGGTGAGTGGAGGTGGCACGGGGTGGCCAGGAGGCCTCCGGGCACTCAGCTCACTCCTTGAGCGACAGCTGCCCAAGTGCCAGCTGCGTGTTCTTAGCCCTGCAGACCTGGCCCAGAGGGAGCCTTGGGGCTGCGGGAAGGGACACTTCTGGCCTGGCGTGTGTTCAGGCTTCCTTCGGCTCTGGCATTAAGTCAGCCTGTGACCTGGATGGAGCACAGACGCAGGAGCCATGTGACCCGTGACTGCACGCTGGCCTGACCACTGCTTAGCTGTGGGACCTTAGACAAGTCACTTGTTCTTTCTCCCTGTTTCCATCTGGAAAACGGGGGTGACGGTTTGCCTCTGGGAGCGGGTGAGAGGAGCCCTGAGTGAAGGTTGGGGCACGTGTGTCAGCCAGCATCTGTGGTCACTGTCACATGGCCCACACTCACCTGTGGTGTGATGCTGGCTCAGTAATTAAACGTTGAAAACTGCTCACCAGAATGAACGCAGTGGAAGAATCTAAGACTATAAATAAGAACAGGTGGGCACCAGAGCACGAAGCAGTGGAGTTGAGCTCTGTTAGATCTTTCTGCTGGGTGGCGTCAGGCGCTCAGGCCACTGTGACACACCAAGACTGGCAGCCTCGACAGCTCTGGTTCTCACAGGCCCGGAGGCTGGGCATCCAAAGCCAGGGTGGCAGGTTGGGTCTTTCAAGGACCCTCTTTCCAGCGAGTGGACAGCTGCCTTCTGGGGCCCTCAGAGGGTGCAGCAGGGAGCAGCACTGTGTCTTTCCTTTGGTTGTCTGTGGGGTACACTCCTGCGACTGGCATGTTGTCACAGGGCATGTGTTTTTTGTTTTAATAGGTCCTCTGTTTTTTCTGAAAGCAGCAGTTTTCATTTCCTCAAATAGGAGATGAATGACGTAATTGTTGCCACCTGATGGGAAGAACGTGTGTGTCCCTGAAAAGGTTGAGTGCCTCGTTTGCTGGCCCGTCCGAGCATCCGCTCTGTCACCGGCACGCTGGACTTCAGAACCAGGGCGCAGCCTGGGCGCATCCCCACGCTGCAGGCTCCCAGCCTCTGCCGAAGTCAGCACCGTCTCAGGGCCACTCCCGTGCTCACCGCTGGCCGCACTCCCCCGAGGGACTGTCCGTGCCCGCCCAGCCTCGGTTGCCACCTGCAGGCGCCGAGGGCTCGGGGTGGCCCCCTGACCCCGTTTGGCTGTGGCTGGCTCTCGTCCCAGTCCCTTCATGCTTACCCGAACTCCCTCTGGCTTCTGGCCACTTGTGGGGGCACCACGGCGAACAAACCAGCAGCTTCTCGACATGGTAGAACTTGAGGCAACAAGTCGAAATCACTGCCTGTCCCTCTTGTAAGGGCGGAAGGAGGGTGTTTGGGGAGTGCTGTTCGACAGCCACCCCTTCTCCTTGCTTAAGTGTGGCAGGCGTTCTGTGGGACCCTAAGCAGGAGCTCTCTGGTGGTGAAGTGTTAGGGATCCAGCATCGTCGCTGCTGTGGCTGGGGTTGCTGCTGTGGCGTGGGTTCCATCCCTGGCCCCGGAACTTGCACATGCCATGGTTTTCCGTGCAGGACAGGCTGACTGGGAGCTACTTCCAGACAAGGGGCTGGCAGTTTGTGAGCCTGTTTTTTTGAACAGTGGGCCAGCAAGAGCAACACCCATCGCTTTCACCAGATTGCCTGTTTCAAGATTAAATTAATCAAATTAGGTAAATATCTACATGGCCTCTTACCACCCCAGCAGGCTGCCCTCAAAATGGCCCACCTGGCTGTCAGCTGGTCCTGGGGTGTCCTCCAGTGCAGGAAGTGGCCGTGACCTGCCGAGGTGGCTGGCTTGCCACACAAGTATGAAATTCCCAAATTAATAGGAAACCTCACTGCATTGTCTGATGGCTTACTGGAAGGCAGTAATTAGAAAACATTTTTCATAGTGGAACCTGAGGTTTAGCTATCCAGAGAAATTGGATATTTCAAAATACTCCTCGTTGGTTAGTGAAACATTAGTATTAATGACAAATTAATATTAATATCAATATCAGAGTTGAGTATGTAGCCTTGGGAAGAGAAGGGTAGGGCTTTAAGGACCGGGTTTAAGTAGCCCCCATATGCTTTGCCATGTTGGCAGCATTTTTCATCTGAAAGCTTTTTTTTTTCCTTAGAAACTTAGATGTGAAAAATTCTACGCATTGGGAAGAGGCGTCAGCATTTGAACTGCAAATGATTAAACCTTTATGACTAAAGTAATGGGTTTGGCTTCGGTCTTCCCAGTGGAGCAGCAGGCAGCGGTCCCTTTCAGTCTGCAAACAGAAACGCACAGCTTGGTGCGTGCCCAGCCCTGCCCCTCTTCTGGGCCCCGTGTGCACCCTCTGAGCAACAGCACGCCGTGGATGGCAGCGTGGACGCTTCCTCTGGATTTCTGTGTAACCGAGGTCTCCTGACACTTACTCTCCTTAGTCGAGGTGTTTCTGAGCCAGGGGCAGACATTGGCAGCTCAGAACTCTTCTTGAGAGATGCCAGCGTTGTGCTCACCATTGAGGGGGCCGCTTTGAGGGGCCGTCTGGCTCTCCGCGACTTGGAACTTTGTGTAAACCCTCGTCCTGACATGACCCTGAGGTCTCCCGTTCAGGGCTCCGCAGCAGTGACCAAAAGCCAGTGGTGGCAGCTCGTGAGTTAGGTTGCTTTCAGGTAGCCAGGAGGAGGGGCGTCTCTTCCAGTTCCCTTTCGTTGGGTCTAAAATAAATAACACAGCTCCTGGGGAAATAGTAAAGGTAGTGTCCTGCCTTCATGTCTGGTCTCACTGGAAGCATTGGTTGGTGTCCTAGGTTTCTGGACTCTTCTTGGCAACAGAGATGGGATATTGGAGTACTTGCTGTTGGAGCGGCTGCTCTAATAAAAACGGAGCTGAGCGTTGTCACAGCAGTGCATTACAGCCGTGGAAATTCCCCATAGTTCATTGGTCCATGACCAACAAAATCCCCAGAGACTAACAATTAATCAGGCTCAGCTGAGCCTTTGCCTGGCCACAGTTGCAGATGTCACATCATACAAAAAGTCACATTTCAGCCTTCCGCGAGAAGGAAAGTTTATTTTTGGTTTATAGGACTGTTTTAACCTTTGATCAAATGACCCATTTTTCTCTCTGTTTGGGAGGAGTATTTTAATTTCCATGTTAACAAGTATAATACTAAATCATGTGCACTTTAGGTCTTGGCTTTTATTTTATTTTTTCTAAATAACAAGTTAATATTGTAACGCCGATTTGAGGAATGGCGTTGTAGATGTCAGTATACTGGTCAGTGTGCTTCCGAGGAATGTGATTTCTTACGATCTCCAAGTTAGATGAAAACATAAGACCTCTGGGTACCAGGACCCTAAAACGGGTGTAAGTTTAGAAAGATGCAAAGAGGAGTTTGAAGACCACTGTGTATGTTCATCTGGTTGCGGAAGCTTCGCCTGCTGGAAGTCCAGGCATAACCTGGAGAGTATATCGTGAGCGCCGTGTGAGCTTAGGGGACTGGAGTGGACCTGCGCTGCGTGTTTTCCTATTTCCTACTTTTCTCTCAGCGTTCAGATGGTTAAGACCTGCATTGGGAAGGAAAGGCTGCTGGGAGGTACACCTGCAAGGACTGGGGAGGCCCCGGCCAAGGCTTAGAACACCTGTGTCCTCCCCAGCCTCTCCGGGGATCCCTCCTGCACCCCCCACCCACCCCAGGCTCCACACCGAGGTGAACTTTGTGCTGTGATTTATGTAGCTTTCTGATGTCTACACAGATTTCGGGATGGTCTTAGAAATGTCACATACTGCTTCGGGACTGTGTGCAAATATATTTCATACATTTTACTCTGCAGTTTAAAAAGTCATCTTCAGTGTTTTAGTGTGCTGATACTGAGGCTTAGCACAAAGAGAAAACAGATTTTCCTCAGAAGCTAATTTCAATTCCTTAGACATCTAGATGAATGTATTTTATAATCTCCCCCCAAACCTATTTATTATAATGCCCTTGTTATAAACACAGACTATTTTTGCAAAGTCATATAAACAGGTAATTGACACAACTGAAATTCTCGTCACATATTTATTGCACTATCAGCTAAAATTTTTAAGTGACAAGAACCAAAATAATCATTAATTTTTATAGGGCAAGGATCTGGCTTTTTGTCTGACACAAAGCTGTATAAAAAACTGCTTCTGATTTTATGCACATTGTTTTTAGTTAATGATTTTCAGCTGTTTGTTGTTCCTCTGATAGCATGAAAATGTACCATATGCTCAGCCAAAAGACAAATGATTAGCAAATGAAATTCCGGACAGCTGTCTGACTGAGCGCGTTGGGTTGATAGCATTCTGCTATCATAATTAGCTTAAGCTTTGGGTTAATTAACTTTCTACCTGGATATGCATAATAATAGCAAACTGCAAAAAGCAAGAAGCTTTCAGTACATCAACAACATTGCTGTCTTTTTTATTTGGTATTTCAAGAGCATATTAGAATTTCAAGAGTGATTAATCCTGGGAATATTGTCATCTACTGTAGATTTTATTTGCAAGCCAGATAATACTGAAACAATTGGAATCTATTATAGAGCAGAAATAGCATTTTAAAATTGTAATTAAAGTTTCTAAAAGCAATTGCTAATTTCAAATGCCTTTGTTGGCAAGAATATTAGGCTTCTTGTATGGGCAGCTTGTCAGGTACAAAAAAATACCAGCACTTACACCGTGAAGAATAAAACTTTCTTTTATTTAAGTGCTGCATTGAAGCCATCAGTTATTTTTGCGTAATTTAAAACTAAGGTGATTCTGGAGTTTGGAAAGGTGCTGCTCAGACCTCGAGCCTGAATTCCGAACTGTGGGCCTGGCACCGCTTCCTTCCTCAGGTGGGCTCTGTGGGGTTGGTGGGTGGGCGGGCGCGGCCGCCTGACCTCTGGTCGCCATTGTTTGATGTGTATGCCTGTGTCCGCAAGCACTGGAGATCTGACTTTTTAAAAACCCGCGCTGTATATTTCTAGCTTGGTGTTTATTTTCTACCAAAAGCAGTTTATAAATCAATTTACGGATTTGATAAAATGGGGCGAGGAGTGGCGTTTGTCTCCCCTCCTCTCGTTTGCATGATTTACCAAAGCACTCTCTAAGATGCTCGTCATCTGATGGGGCTGCCGAGGCCTTTGGAGAGCACAAGCCAGTGAAGTGGATTGTGGATTTGGAGTAAAAATTGTAGTTTACATTTCCCAGAGCACCCGAGAGCCGAGCACTTAATTCTGAAATAAGTCATGCCTGTTGTTACACTTAGAAAAATACTTTATCTTCTGAAAAAAATTCTTTCCATATGCAGTGGACGGTGAAGATCTGGTGACAGGGAGTTCGCCTCGGCTCCAGAGGACTTTACTTAGAGAATTTAGCAGTCGTTAATGTGCTGCCTTCTCAGACGTGTGACTTGGGGCTCCGGTGGGCCGAGGAGCACCCATTTGGTCACTTCATGCAAGTTTTATAGGCCTGTCAGAAGCCATTTTTCAAAATTGGCTTCATTTGAGAACACGTGGAGGCGCCCACTCTCCGGGGCCGGTTAATGAAAGGAGTGGCTCCCGGGGGTCCGGCCGCCCCGGGGAAGGCGGGGCTGCATGGGGCGCCCCAGCAGGTGCACCTGCACCCCGGCAGTGGCCCTCCTGGCTGGCGGGCCATGACCCTGATGCCTTTCCTCGTTTTCGGAGTGATGTCCCCGGCAGTCCTTACACCGCTCTTTGAAAAGCTGCTGCCGAGACTTTGTTTCCTTTCTGTTCAGTCTGCCTCGGGCCGCACAGGTGAAGACAGCCAAGGGGTCAAGAACAGAGAATCGGGGGGGTCACAGCTTCGGTATCCAGCCCTTAAATGTGCGTCAAGCTCCCAGATGTGTAGCCAGCACGTGGTTAGCCGTCTGCCTTCTGAGATTTGTTGTTAATATTTCATTAAACATGAACAAGTTCAAGATACAAAACTTCAGCCCGTCCTGTTTCTACATACAAATAAATACAAGAACTTTTAAAAGGCAAGACATGGGAGGCCTTTTGTAGGAGCGATAGTTTGAATAGGTTATTACTAGCTATTGAGAGAGAGAGAGAGAGAGAAGAAAGAAAGAGAAAAACACACCCAGGCCCTGTTTGGGCCTGAATTTCTTGATTATTTTATTTTGAATGCCATTCAAGCATATTGTAAACTAATGATATTTAAAAAAAAAAAAAACTTATTCTACTATTTGCACTGCCTGCTCTTTAATTTCTTTTAATGTCAGAATTATTTATTTGGCCTGTTCTTTTCCAGATGTGGCTGTTGAGGACACATTAATTTAGGTTCTGTTTTCACGGCCCCCGTCCCCATCTGTACATCATTTCTGAATTTCGTTTTCTCCCTAGGGAATTCACCTATTCATATTGTAGGTTTCATTTGCTGTGTAAACAGAATAAAGACAATGCAGAAATCCCTCCAATACCAGAAAATAATTCTTTTCAACAACATAGTGGATCATATTTAAAAAAACATTGGAAATGCAATCCATGTGAGGCACCATTTTTTTTTTCTACTTTATTGTACTCTGGAGGAAAGGCTCATGTTACTACGCCATGTTTCCCCTGTATTTGATAAGTTCATTTTTATTAAAAATACATCCAAAACAGCGTTTTACGGTAATCCTCAAACATGTGTTATGGACGTTCCTTTGTTTCGTGTCTTAGCCCATGTTGCAGTCTGCGTCAGACCGCCTTACTCAACTGGTGAGCGCTCACGCGGCTACAAAGACAGGTTCTGCTGTGTTTGTATAAAAAGCGACATTAAAGAACAGCGATTTTTTTTTTTGACATTTACAAATAAAGAGGGACATGAGTTATTTATGCTCCAGTGTTGCTGCAAAGTCCTTATCTCCGTGTGGCACTAAACAAGGATTTGTTGTGGGATTTTCGAGGGCTGCATAGTGCTTCAGTGTTAAGCACCCAAAACTCTAGGGGACTGGCACTAATTTCCTCTCTCTCGTAAAACAACATAGTATTCATAACAACTCAAGAGGCTTGACATAAGTAATGATGGCATGTGCAGGCGAAGATTACCGCCCAACAGTGTAATCAAGGTGCTAGGTACTAATGCAAGTTAAATTGAGACAATAATGCTGAAACTTGCATTGTGGGATTAGGAGAGCACTTGAAACGCTGACGTCCGCACATCCTGCCTTCCTGCCTGTCTGGCTTTCCGCTCCTGTTTATACTTAATGACCTCAAAATTTGTATGTCGTTAACACCATGTACTGGAGTGGGAGAGAACACGGTTTGGGAGGGAGAAGACTCCCTGTCTTCGTTGACTTTTGTCTCTTTGGGTAATTGGTGGCTTTTCCTGCCGAATTAGGGAGCAAAGCGCGGAGCAGGGAGGCCCCTGAGGTCTCCGCAAACATGCTGTGGGCACAGAAAGCCTCCTGCTCCCCAACGCTAGGCAGTCATTTACATACTTTGAATGAAAAGTCATT
Source organism: Catagonus wagneri (assembly GCA_004024745.2). NCBI lineage: Eukaryota > Metazoa > Chordata > Mammalia > Artiodactyla > Tayassuidae > Catagonus > Catagonus wagneri. The sequence goes on along the minus strand of PVHT021183705.1, from coordinate 2,016,738 downwards.
TGTGCCTGCAAAATTGTTATTGCTGGAACAAATTTAAATACTAGTCATATGGAAATTTGAAATAAAGTCATATTAAATTTTGATGCTCAGATCAATATTGTGGAGCCCAGGTAATTAAAGTGGGTTTGTTTATTTGGCTCCTTATAAATAAAAAGGGCTTAATACAGACTAATTACACAGAATCTTTCGTCTACGGTAGGATGATAATGGCAGCAATTTAAAGTGATATTAAATGAGAATTAATAAAGGAATATTGAGTCACTTTGACTGTATTAAGTTGTGAAATGATTCCTCATCTCAATTTAACTTCTGGTCTGGAGCATAATGATTGATAAGCAATGAATTTTTGTAGAGATGATCTATAACGATATTTGATTGCAATATTTAATTAATAACAACCAGACTTGTGACTTTGTTATTTTGAAACAGGTTGGAGAAGCCTGTTTTTACATTGCAAGCCTATAGGGCTGCTCGGAGGACGCATCATCCACTTGCCGAACGAGGGTCCCGAGCAGGCGCGTCATGGCAGCGGGTGGGGGTGGGGGCTGGCGTCATGGCAGCGGGTGGGGGTGGGGGCTGGGGGTGGCCAGTGGAGGGTGCTTGGCTTTTGTTCCGCTTATAAGGGAGGGCTTATTGGCGGTGCATTCCGGGCAGACCTGTGGGCAGAAGTGGTCAGAGTGACGCATCTTGAGGGAACCTGGAGCCACACCTGAGGCCTGGGGAGGAAGTGGGCAGTGGCCTCTTCTCCTGTGGGAGCGGGGGAGTTAACTGGGAGGAACCCAGGACTGTGTGGACAATCCCTGCGGTTCAAAGGGATTGTCTCCTAACACTGACCTTGAGGTCTGAAGTTCCATTCTACCTTAAATCACTCAAGAAGAGACCTTATTTGAGTCCTGATCTTAAACATTTTTAATAGCAGTCTAGGCCACTGGACGCTGTGACCATTAAGTAATGTTCAGGTAGATCGGTTGTTGCCGTAGCGTTCATGTTTTGCTTTGTTTTGTTTGCAGAGTAACTTGTGTGTAATTTCCTTTCACTTAGCTACACAGCATGTCATATCCACGTTAGCATTTCTGCCATTTTAAAGGGTCCTGCTGAAGGTTAGGACCTCACACTGAACACCCTTTTTATATATATTACAAATTGCCGGAATTGTTCATTAATTTCTGTCTGTGAAATGCCATGTCAAACCTCTAAAGGAATTCACAACGCCAGTGTCCCTTGGACAGCTTCTCACCATGGTCCAGTGCGAATTTCTGATGAAATTACAGGTGCAGGGAAATGCAGAATTAGAAATATATCTGATGTTGCAATACTTGTGAAGCTATAGCTTTGTTGATGACAGGACAATTCCATTTTTGACAGTTTAATTTACTGTTGCCAGTGGACAAGAGCAAGAGGAGGGCGTGGGGTTAGCCACCTGCCCCCTCATACTGTGTTTCACATGCGAGGTTGCAAAATCATGACTCCCTCAACCTGTCGGGCTCAAATGAGAAGGTTTTCAGCTGGGAAAATGGAATATATCAGTGCATGTAATATTGCCTGACCTCATAAAACAAAAGGGAAAATTGCAGATTCTGACAGCCATTATGAATCTTGTATCAGCATCCAAAACGACTCGGAGCTGAGGTATAGCACGTGTTTATAATAGAAAAAAAACAGGGTTGCCACGTTGACTTGCAATACAGAGCAAAAAATGACTTGTCAGTAATTCGTTCTCGGATGTTAAAGAGGCTGTTGGATTTACTAGTATATACACAGAAGAATGTTTAGCCTGGAGCACAGTGTGGAAATAGTTTCTGCACAGAGGGGTCTGCTGAAGTTCGTCATGGAGCCGTCTGGTAGTGGGAGGCAGAGCAGGGGAAGAGTTCCACATCCGCACGGAGTCCTGAGGCCGGGTTTCTCACTGCGCGATGTGCAGAAACTTTCTGCTCTCGTCCATCGTTAAGGGTGTACATAATAAGACACCTGAAATAAAGCAAATAACATCGTGAAATTGTGAGAATCATTCAAATTTAATGTGTTCTATTGGAAAGCCAGTGTATTGAGGCATGGCTTTTTATCTTAGGCTTAAAAAGTTTTATTTATATTACAATAAGGCATAATCTCTTTGCACTTAATTATATGCACTCCAATTTAGTTTTTCTACTTAATAGTCTATCCCTTCACCTTCTTGCCTATTTCTTTTATGTTACTCCATGAAAAACGTTGCTGAGTACAATTATCTCAGCTGTTTTCAGGAATTTTACCTATTTTGCTGGGGAGAGTTTGAAGTGAGAGTAAGGAACTGTTTAAAGCAGGAGGTGAGACCGTTTTGCGTCCTCTGCCCGTGTCTTGCCTGCTGCCTCCTCCAACTTCCAACTCACAGGGTGGACATGGATCTGCTTCATTTTTCCCGTGCCGTTTGTTTAGAGTAAGATGTAGCGGTTGCTTTAAGGGAAATAAAGCATGTTTAAGTAATGCACGGTGTCCCTTCGGGGGGCCTGCTCTTGTGTCATCGCCAGTGGCGGCCAGAAGACAAGGTGTTTTCTGCACCCCGAGCCCCTCGGATCTCTCCCCAGCAAGTCTGGGCTGAGTGACGTTGAGTGAGTGTATCGCAGGTGGGGCTGTGCGTGTGACAACAGTGACAGCGCAGTAGGGAAATGATTTGGGGAGGCGGATAAGGTTTGGCCCAGAGGAGGAAGTCACCTCAGCTCTCCTCACCCAGCCCCTTTTGCATCAGCCCAGTCTTCTGCAGAACCAGTGTGCTCTCTGGGTGGCTGCGGTCTGTCTGGGTCACCAGGTGACGCCTGTCACCCCAGGGTGAAGAATGACTGGGAACAGGGCTGGCCCAGCTGCTCGCGGGGGCGGGGGGTGGGGCACCCCGCTGCCCCTGACCGTTGTGCGGAAGGTGATGAGGTGAGGACCAAGAGACATCAAGTCCTTGGCTTCAAGCTGATGCTTTCATGCCACCAGCAAGGGCCAGGACCAGCAGCCCAGAGCTCCTGGTCTGAGGAGGCCGAGGTCCAAGTGCTTTCGCCAAGTGGTGTACTGAGTGCGGTGGAGCGGGAACAGGAGGCCTCACACTGTGTTATCTTTGGGGAGGGTGGGCGACACAGAAGTGGCTGGCGGGAGGGCTGCTTGCCGAGGCCATGTCTGAGCGAGGCCTTCAGAAAAAGGCGCAGAGGCTTGGCAGCAAGGGGAAAGATGGAGATACGGGGGCAGGAAGACTCGAGGTGACTTCTTCGCTGTCAAGTTTAGGTTTGAAAAGCAAAAGGAGGTGATAGAAAGCTGCAGGCAGACACTGAGTGTCTTTGGAGATATTTCCATATTCAGTCAATTGTTGTTTGCATAATTTTGGAATACATTCTCACGTGTTTAAATATCCCAATTAGAGCTATCAATATTGTCTGTATGTGCGTTCGAATTTTCAAAGACCTAAAATGTATCAAAATATTTTTAACATTAACATATATTGGTTTTTCACAACACTCTGACCTTATAGTAATTTCAGTTTAGTGTTTATAAATATCACCATCATTGTGTTAAAGCCACAAGCTTTGTAGGGCCTGTGGGATCTGTTGGTCCACCCTAGCCTTCCTCCTCTGAACCAGTTGCCAGCTTCCCCCACCCTCTGCTCCAGCAGTGCTGCCCTCCCGCTGTCGCTAGAGACGAGTCTGCTGCTCCCCAGGGCCTTTGCACCTGCTGTTTCCCCTGCCTGGAACACTTGATCGGTACACCTTTCACACAGCTGCCCCTCATTTCCTTGAGTCCTCTGCCATGTGCACTGAGACCCCCATTCCCACAACTGCACTCCTGATCTCTGTTTCCTGCTTAAAAAAAAAAAAAAAACAATCTAAAACAGGAGTTTGCCAACCAAGGCTAGAGGCTGGCTGCCTGTTTTTGTAAATACAGTCTTAATTGAAATGCAGCCATGAACACTGTCTGTGCTTTTTGCTACAATGCCAGGATTGAGCAGTTGTAATAAAGGCAAAATGACCTGCGAGCCTGAAATAAGGAGCACAGTCAGCCCTCCACACCCGTACCTATGGGTTCAACCAGCTGAGGAACCCGAAGACACGGAGGGCAACTGCACCACACCGTTTCGTGTAAGGGGCTTGAGCACCCTTGGGTTTTGGTATTTGCGGGTGGTCCTGGAAACAGTCTCCCGTGGGTACTGAGGAGCAACTCTGGCCCCAGTCTCGCATATAGTTCACGATTTATTTGTTTGCCTGTCTCTCCCGCTGGAACTCAATCTCTGTAAAGCCAGGGCCTCTTCCTGTTGGGTTCACTGCTCCGTCTCTTGAGCCTGGAATAGAATCTGGCGTGCAGTAGGTGCTCAGAGGCTCTCTTGAACAGATGAACTGTGGCGGTTCCAGACAGCAGGGTGATGGGCAGTAGAGCACTGGGCCCCGAAGTCTTAGGTTTTGGCATCTCACCCTTCAGGTGTGTTTATTTTACAGTGTTTACAGTGCACAGAATGAATGAGGACGCATCAGATGGCAGAAATAAAAGGGGCTTGTCCTCAGAGTTCCCCAGAATCAGATGCAGGTTGCATGCAAAGGACTCATGGGGGCAGAATGCTGACCTGGACCCTCTGGGCAAGTGTGCAAGGCAAGGCTGGACCCAGGGGAGGCCAGGCCCTGCACAGTGGCTGGGCAGGCGAGGTCGCGGCCCACTCTGTAGGGCTCTCTGGAGCTGCCACGGCCATCGCACTGTCCCGGACTGAGGCTGGGCTCCCGCCCTTGTCTCCCGAGTCAGCCAGGCCTGGCGCTCACGCCCTCCGGAGCGAGTGGCCGAGGCTGAGACACTTCTCGCACAGGGGTCGCAGCCCAGGGTGCAGCTCTACACCCTCCTGAGCTCAGGTGTGGGGGGCAGGCCCTGAAAAGGGGTCTGAAAGGCACCCAGCTTAACGATGGAGTTAGAGCGCGTGGCTTCGCCTCATTTTCTGCCTACTCATGTGAACGCGCACCCTGTGCGTTAGCTGTCGTGGGCAGGGTCACCTGGGAAGCAGGCTTCTTTCCGCCAAGGCCCTGCTGGGTCGAGGCCCCCCATGTATGTAAACAGTTACCAGGGAAACCATGCTAGTGACAAGACTTTAATGATGGGAAAGACCCCACTATCTAGGGATACTTTTAGAGGCCTCTTGTTGAGGGAGCTCCTCATTTGGGCCGCAGGCTGCCCGGGACCCTCACACCAGCTCCAAGTACCCCAGGGCCCTTACCTCCCTGCCAATGCCACGCACCTGGAGCAGTGCTCGGACTCTCTTGTGGTTCCAGTCAGTCCCTTAGCATTGCTGAGGCCACACTTCCAACGGTTACACACCATGTTATGGCTGCACGCTTCCTGAGGGGCCGGCCTCTCTGAAACATTGCTATCATTTTATTCTTTTTTTTTTTTTTTTTTGGTCTTTTTAGGGCTGTACCCTTGGCATACGGAAGTTCCCAGGGTAGGGGCTGAATCAGAGTTGTAGCTGCCGGCCCACACCACAGCCACAGCAACACGGGTTTGGAGCCATATCTGCGACCTACACCACAGCTCATGGCAACGCCGGATCCTTAACCCACTGAGCGAGGCCAGGGACTGAAACTGTGTCCTCATGGATGTCAGTCAGATTCATTTCCGCTGAGCCACGATGGGAACTCCTCATTTTATTCTTCTAATCCTTGTTTGCACTGCGATGGAGAAACCACGTGACAAGCTGTTTTGGAATATCATGGCAGAGGGAGACTGGAACCAGCCAGAGCCTTCAGGGCTTTTTCTGGAAATAGAACGTGAAAATAGAACCTTCTTTAATATCTTGGGTCCAACAGGGACGAGAGGTCCCCAAGGACTGGCATGTGGAATAAAACCAAAAGGAAGTCATTTTGAAGGAATCAAGTAGATAACAGATGCTCTTTACCTCCTAATGAAGAACAAGACGACAGGACGTGTGCTGGTCCGCATTTTGCCTGATGATTCTAGACTTGTCCATGTGGCCTGGGCACCTGTCAGGCACTTGGACTGGGCCCTGTCCCCAGAGATGGCGCCCTTTCCCTGCGTGTCTGGTTGGCTGGGACGGGCACATGCCTGGCCCCACCCCGACTCCGGGGTATGGCTGGGCTAACCCCCAAACATGCCATGTCGTTACGTGTTATCTCTTTTGAAAGTGTACAATGACAGTGTTTCTTCTAGCATAGAAAGGTCTAAAAGACTCACCGTTTAGTTAGCAAGCACCCCGTCCCCACTACACACACGATTCTTCCAGTGCCACGTGAGCTACAAGATACCTCATGTCCTTCCGGCTTTGTTAGGCCTTTGCCCACAGCCCCAGTCTCCAGAAGGTTCCTGCTGTGTCCCGCAGGCCACGCCAGCGCTCCTCTTCCTGCCCCTTTCACCTCCTGCTGCACCCTGGGTTTTTTGGGTGCAAAAGGGAGCTCGGAGCCAAAAGGAAGGATCGCTCGTTGCCCCTTTGCTCTCAGCTAAGTGGTTTGCTTTCTTTTACTGTGACAGTATCCAAGTAACGTACCGTCTCCGCCATTGACCGTCTTTGTGGTTTTTAGGTGCGTACGTAGTTCAGCTGCCTTAGGTACATTTGTGTCGCTGTGCAGCCGTCACCACCGCCCTCTCCAGAATGTCTTCACCTTCCCAGCCGGAGCTCCACACCCGTTAGACAGCGACTCGCCGCCCCCAGCCCCGTCCTGCTTCCCATCCCACGAGGGCCGCTGCTCCAGGTGCAGGTGCCGCAGAGAGAAGTGTTTCTGTGCCTGGCCCATCTGGCTCAGCAGAATGTCCTCGGGGCCGTCTGCGCTGCAGCCTGTGGCGGCATCTCCTTCCTGCTCTGGGCAGGGCGGCCCTGGGCTCGAGGGGCGGGCCCGCGGGAGGAGCACGCTGGGCACAGCAGGTGCGGCACGGGCGGCCCTGCCCTGCGCCCTCGGCGCGCCCAGCCCTCCTCTCTCGCTGCGCCTGCTGCGGCTCCTTCGTGCGAGACTGGCAGAGGGAGCCTCGCCCTGACGGCGCACCGGCTGCTTTTCCTCCTTCAGATCAGCGGCCTTGGACAGCTTCTGTTTCTTTGGCAGCCGTTTCAAGCTGCTCTGTCTTGTCATTTCAGAGTTCAATATCCGCTGCTCTGAAGGAAAAAAACGGGGATGGGTTGGACCGTTGTACGTGGTCTTTGACCTTGCTGTTGCCCATGAGCAGTGAAGGGTAACTTTTGACAAGCCGTGTCAGCTGTGACAGGCCATCTAGTTGGCTTGAGTGGAAATGTGCTGTACAAGTTTGAAGCCCTGGTTGGGGGCATTTTTCTGGTGTTCAATGCATTTAAATTGACACCAGACCTCAGTTATGTTGTTCATTCCAGGCCCGATGCTGGAGGTTCATGTTTCTTAAATGTGGGCTGGGAGGCCTCCGGTCGTCGCCGCTGCCGTTCCACGTGTGCCCCGCACTCTTTGCAGCCCTGGCCTCCATCGTGCTTGCTCTCCTCTGCATTGTAAGCCTCACTCAGGAAGTGAAATTTCTGGCTCCGCTGGGTAGAGATTTGCGGGATCTTGTGTGCGTCCTGCCTTTGACATAAACGGCATTTTTTTCACCGCGTCGAATGAAAGACCTGTATTGGGAGCCGTGATTTTAAGTGAGAGTCATTTCCCACTTGTTTCTAATGGCTCGAAATTAGGTGTGTTTTTCATTTGCGTTGCTGGAGGAAACCTGTCCGCTGCCTTCACCCCGAGCCTCCCTGCGCGGGGGCCTCGGTGCTGCTCTTCGCGCTGTGTTCGAGGGCGGGCACGGCTGTCTCGGCTTCTGAAGTCCACTGTCTAAGCAGCCCAGGTCACATGTGGGGGCTGTGCAGAGGTTCCTGTGGGTGGCTGTGCACTGCACGGTCCCGAGGGAGAAGGGTGTCCTCTGCGCAGCTCAGCGACCCCCGCCTGTCCTCAGGAACCCGCCCTGCCCTCCAGGAGGCTCGCCCCAACCCCGGTGCCAGCAGGGCCGCGTTCTGCCCACGGCCTTGTTGCCCGTGGAGCTTGGGTGGGCACTGTGGTCAGGAGAGCAGCTCCGCAGGCACTGGCGGGGCGGGCAGGGCCGCTGGCCGCCCTCTCCCAGCACCGTGCAGCACGGGGGCGCTTCCGTCCTGGTGAAGAAGGCGACCTGGGCCTCCGCCTGAAGGATCGTTTGTGTGTGGAGCCCTCGACCAGAAAGCTGCCGAGGAGAGGGGCCGAGGGTTCTAGACGCAGGAGGGTGCTGCCGGCCGGGCATCTGGTGTTGGGAAGCAGGTGTGGAGGGGCTTCTGGGCTGCACTCCAGACCGGAGGCGGGGGCGGGCCCTTCCGCTAGTGGGTGTCGCCACCTCTTCGGGTTTGCAGGGGATGATGGGCTGCTGCTTAAGTTCACGAAACAGCTCAGCCGCATCTTCCAGTTAACTGTGTGGTTGACAGTGTAGCGATAGGGTCTGAGTTGGGCAGGGGGTCAGGTGTGGACGGTGGGGGCCGCGGTGCCCACCGTGAAGATGCCGGGCTGGCGAGGCAGGTGTGCCAGGAGGACACCCGGGTGGGGAGGGAGGCGGAAGCATGAGAAGGGGAGGTGGGCACAGAGGCCCTGCCCAGGTTGGAAAGGAGGGCACTTTCTTAGTGAAATGGCTGCAACGTGCCAGCAGGGTGCCTCGGGGACAGCTTCTGTCCCCCCCACATCAGTTCGGGAGGGGAGGAGGCTGGCCCTCCTTTGTCATTGTCCAATGCAGTCCATCCTTGCCCCTCTCCTCTCCGGACTAGGAGGGTCCAGGAAGACTGCTGCTTCCTGTCACGGCTGTCCTGCGCTGCAGAGCTGAGCGGCCTGGGGCTGTTCCTCCTGGCCCCGTCCTCGGGCTCCTCCCGTTCAGGGCTCCACGGGCATTAACCTGCAGCTGCAGGCTCCAGAGAGCAGTGGCCCTCAGCAGCTTCACCAGGCCTCCTCCTCCAGGCAGCAGCGGCACCTGCTGTGCTCTGCACGCCCTGCCATCCTGGGCATAAGGGGCACCCTTGGAGGCTGGCTGCATGGCTCTGCTGGTGATTCCTGGTCTGAGGCATTGCTGGAATTTCTCAGGATGCCCAATTGTAACCAAGATAGGGTCAGGACTCTTGTTTTGAAGGGGCACTGGCTTGGGAAAAGAAATCAGTGTACCATTAGCAGAACTTTTTTGGTGTCCTGAGAGACTTTTTTAAGCTCTTCTTTAAAGATTTGCTTTTCTTGGATTTCTGTCTTACGTTTCACGGGGTTTTCAGCGCCACACCTCATGGCAGGCAGCAGCAGAGCAGGCAGGTGTGTTTGTCTTTGCATGGGACCCATGTTGGAGGAATTGAACTGTGAATTTGTTTAAACTGTATTAAGCTGAGCAAAAGAGAGCTGTGGAAACAGCCTTGTCTGAGACGGAGTTGGAGAAGGCCCCCCTAGAAAGGGATATTTAAATTGGGCAGAGTAGGATTAGCCATGCAAGCTGGGGGCAGAGCTTCCGGAAGGCAAGGGCCCGCGTGGGCACCTGGCCACACAAAGGGCAGTTAGCGGTCAGCCCAGCGAGCCCGTCCTCGGACGCGTCTGGTTTGACCTCTTCTTTGGGGCTGGTCTGCAGGGACGAGCGAAAGAATGGGGGGGGGGGCTTCTCAAATAGATCTCTGCTGCTGAATTTACGAATTTCCTCAGGATCCACTTGGACCTTTTCCAGTGCTCCAGTGACTGCTTCCTAAGGACAGTGTTCCCCTACGCAGCCACCGTACAGTGATCAAAAGAAGGGTGTTACCGCAGACGCAGTGGGGTCCAGCCTCGGCACGCGTCCTGGCGCAGGACCCACTCCATCAGTGCAGTGCATTGAGTTTTCCTGCCCCTCCATTCGCCTTAAACCTGGAACAGTTTCTCAGCTTTCTTTGCAGCCTGGACATTTGGGGGAATATAAGCCAGTCATAGTGTACCGTCTCCCCGTTGGAAGCTCCCGCTGGAGATTCTGTTGCCTGGTCGCGATCAGACCCAGATTTCAGGTGGGAACATCCTGGAGGTGGGGTTGTGTCCTTAGTACCCCGAAGCTGGTGATGTAGCGTGCGACCACTTGGCGAGGTCGGAGTCTCCTGCCCAGTGCGGGTCGTTCCTGTATAATTAGGGAGGTTCTTGGGATCACGTGCGCTCTGCCCAGGAAGGTTTCACTCCCTGGATTTGCCACACGCTGATGGCTGAGCTCGTCCTTCCTTCATGGGGGACAGATTGCCCTGCTCCCCCATTGTCAACACACATCACCGCGGACTCATGTGTCTTTGATTTACCAGGTTTTAATTCATTGTTATGATTAATTCTTTTGATGAGCTGTCCAAGATCGGCCAGTGGGGGCACTTAAGGGTGGCTCTTGTGCCGATTTTCATGTCCCCATCATTCTTGCAGCACATCCTTAGCTTGGGGTGCTGTAAGACGACCTGGGCGTATCTCGTATTTTCCCTTGGCTCAGCTAGGAAATTAGCCGTTTCTCTGGGGAATCCTGGTAGCCACCACACCCAACCAGCATCTGTGTGGTAGGCGTGCTCATGGCTCCACGTGTGCCAGTGTCTTTCATTATCACCCCTGCACAGTCCTTACACATTTTCACCAAAGCACACTGCTTCCCCACATGCACTATGAATACCTCAGACCAGACTATGTATTTGCTGTGTACCATGGGCTCTTTGTAAGGCCACAAATCTTTGTCATAGCTAAGGTTTTGCATCTTCTTTGCTTCTCGTGGACATTACCCTGCTTGAGAGCTTGTGTTCAAGGCATGTTTAGCCAGAAGAGCTATGAAACTTGTGTGTGCATGTGTAAGCACACGTTTGCGTACTTATGTATTTGTGTCTGTCAGTTCTTAGCTATTAAAAACCGTGGTTCACAGTATACCTCTTATTCCAGTTTTGTCCCTCAAAGTAAATTCTAGATGTTCTCCTCCCCGTGTTTGTACCTCATTTCTGTGAGAGTGAGAAGTAGTGTCTCCGGTGCCTTCAGCATTGTCTGCCGTCACCAGCTCAAGATTCGGGTACACAGAAGGTGGCTTCAGAATGTATAATCCCACCGTTTGAAAACCTAACTAGACTTCAGTATTTGTTTACATTTTGAAATATCACCTTTATTGAGGTATAATTTACATAGTGTCCCTAGGAGGGGTATGTTGAATGAATTTTGACAAATTAGTAGACTGCTTTAACTACGAACCCAAAGGGTTCCTTTGTGTGCTGCCCCAGTCAGAGCCGTGTCCCTGGCTCCAGATAGACATTAATTGATTAGATTTGTCCTTCCTGAAATTGTAGGCGATTGGAATCATAAAACATATTTTGGGTGGCTGCATTCTTTTCCTCAGCGTAGTGATTTTGAGGTCCGTCTGGGCTGCTGCGTGGGTAGTATAGTCTTTATTGCTGAGCAGTGTTATGTGGGGAACCCCAGCTTGTTTATCTGTTCTCCTGTTGACGGACACTCATGCCATTTCCAGTTTCTGACTATTTGTGAGTAAAGGTGCTATGAACATGCATGCAGTTTATGTGGACAGGTGCTTTCAGTTTCCTGGGCAGATGACCAGTAACGGAACTGTTGGATCATAGTATATTTAACTTTATAAGAAGCGTCCATCCTTTTCCAGGGCAGTTATACACTTTGAATTACCACCAGCAGTGTATTAAGACTTAGAGTTGCTCTGCATCCTTGTTGGCATTTGGTATTGTCAGTTTTTTAAATTTAGCAGTTTGACTAGGAGTGTAGAGGAGTTTTGCTGTGGTTTTTACTTTGCATTTGCCCGATGACTGCCGAGGTGGAGCATCTTTTCGTGGCTTACTGGCCATTCTTTATGAAGTGTTTCATCACAAACCAGCCCCCATTCTGTTTTTATTGGATTGTTTCTTACTATTGAATTCTAAGGATTTTTTTTTAAATCTTCATACAAGTCCTTTGTCATATAAATGCATTGAGAATATCACCTCTCAGTCTGTGCCATATTTTTTCATTTTCTTAACAGCGTCATTTTAAAAGCAGTAATTTTTCATTTTTATACAGTCCATTCTGTCAACTTAGCAGATATTTAGACTTTGAGTCTCCTAAGAAATGTTTTCTTAGGCCAAGATTGCAGTAGTCTCCGCTTATATTTTATGTACTTCATAACTTTAGCCTTTACATTTAGGTCTGTGATCCATTTTACCTATCTTTGTGTGTGTTGTGCAGCTAATTTTCTTCCATGGGGGTGTCCTATGCCACGGGCACATGCAGTTATTCCAGCACCGTGTACTTTCTCCATTAAAATGCCTTGGTCCCTTTGTCGCATTGACCACACATGCACGGGTCTGTTTTACACTCTGGGTTATGTTCAGCTTCCTGCTTGTCTGTCATCACACCAGCACCTCCTGCCTGGATTGCTACATTTGTAGGAGGTCTTGGAACCCTAGTACAAGATGTCCAGATTTGGTCATCTTTGTCAGAATTGTTTCGACTGTTCTTGGTTCTTTGTCCCTATTAATGTTTTGGAATAAAGTTATTAATTTGTACCCCACAAAGCCTAATGTGACTTTAACTGGGATTGCATTGACTCTGTAGGTCACTTTGGAGAGAGATTTCACAGGTTTGGGTCCTGATGTGTATCACAGTGCGTCTGTTCGTCATCTTCAGTAGCACAGGTTGTTTTGTAATTTGGGGATGTATGTATTCTTAAATATATCTAAATTTTTCATTTTTTTTTTAATGGCTGCACCTGCAGCATATAGAGGTTCCCAGGCTAGGGGTTGAATTGGAGCTGCAGCTGCCGGCCTACACTGCACCCACAGCAACACTAGATCCGAGCTGCATCTGCAACCTCTGGCTTGTGGCAACACCAGATCCTTAAGCCACTGAGCAAAGCCAGGGATCAAACCCACATCCTCACAGAGACAACACTGGGTCCTTAACCCACTGAGCCACAACAGGAACTCCAGTTTTTCGTGTGTTTTTGATTCTTTACAAATGTTGTATTTTGTTTCAATTTCTGATTTTTTTTTCTACTGACTAAAAATGCAGGAGCTTTTTGTCAATTTGTTGTGTATCCTGGGAATTTGCTAAATACATTGATCAGTTCTAGGATTGAGGATTCTTTAGCATCTTCTGTATACATGATTGTCTTGCAGGAGAATTGTTGAACTCCTCCCTGTTTTCCGTGGCTTGTTCCACTGCCAGGAATTTCGTCGGTACCACACTGAGCACGAGTGGGGTGGGAGGGTACCCTTCCCTCTTCCTGGTCTGGGGGAAAAGCTCCACATTTCACCACTAAGTATCATGATGGGTTCTCTGTACATTCCTTTTATCAGGTTGAAGAGGTTCTGCTCTATTCTTGTGGGCTAATAAGCGTTTTATCATGGAAGGGTGTATGGTTTTGTCACGTGTCTTTTTTTGCATCCATTGGATGTTTGTGTGGTTTTTATCTTTTAGTAATATGGGAAATACAAGGATTTTTTCTAAAGTTTAACAAACTTTGCCTGCTTGTAATAAATGCCATTTGCCTGGAGAAGCACACACAGATCCTCCCGCCATCTCTCTTGGGTGTGTATGTATGTGCCTGTATAATTCAGCATGATTTTTATGTATGTAGAAACAAATATATAAATAACACTAAAATATATTTGCTAATATTTTAAAAATTAAGTAGGAACTAAGAATTAAATTAAGGGTTATTGTATTGTTCACGAGGGATATTTGTCTGTAGTTTTCTTATAATAGCTTTTTCAGGCTTTATTTATCAGGGTAATACTGGCCTCATAAAATGAAGGGGAAATAGTCCCTCTTTCTCTGCTGTTTTAAAGTGCTTGTTTAGGATTGCTATTTTTTTTCTTAACTAAGTAATTGATTACCTTCCCATGAAGAAAATTCTAGGCATTGTTGGGTAGTATCTGGGCCTAGAATTTTCTTATGGGAAGGTTATCAATTACTTATTTAAAAAAAATAGTAGGGAACAGAGAGCCTAAACATTGTTTGACTCCATTTGGGTAATTTGTCTTTCATAGAGCTTGTCCTTTCCGTCTAAGTTGTTGATGTTGTTGGCATTAATTTTGCATAACAGCCCTTCCGAATCCTGTCGGTTTCCTATCAGTTCCGCCTCGCGGGGTGGGTCTCCGTGGCCCTGTTCTCCACCCTTTTCTGCATTCCTGACGTAGGGCTCCCCTCGCTTCCTCTGACGGCTCCTCCTAAAGGTCTTCCAGTGTTAGCAGTCTTTTCAAGACCAGTTTTGGCTGAAGTTATTCTTCTTCTTTTTTTGTCTTTTTAGGAAAAAGCTACACCTGTGGCATGTACGTTCCCAGGCTAGAGGCTGAATCGGAGCTGCAGCTGCTGAAGCACAGCAATACCAGATCTAAGCCGAGTCTGAGACCTGCACCACAGTTCCACAGTTCACGGCACAATGCAGGATCCTTAACCCACTGAGCAAGGCTAGGGATCGAACCCACATCCTCATGGATACTAGTTGGGTTTGTTACTGCTGAGCCACGATGGGAACTCCCAGATTTTTCTTCTATTGACTTTTTCAGTTTCATGTTTTGATTTCTATTTCTTCTTCTTTAGGTTTAATTTTAGTTCTTTTTCTAAGTTAGAAGCTTAGGTCAAGGGAAGTAGACTTTTCCTCTTTTATAGTATGCATTCATAGCTGTAAATTATATTCTCAGCAATATTTTAGCTGCCTTCCACAGGTTTTCATAGGGTTTGATTTTATTACTAAACTTGAGATACTTTCTAATTTCCATTCTGGTTCCTTCTTTGACTCTTGGACTGTTTAGAGATGAGTCCGTTTCCATAGATGGTCCGTACTGACAGTAGCCCCAGTGCATTTGCAAAGAGTGTGCTTGACTGTGTACAGTCTTCTAGGCAGGTACTTGAGTCGGGGTGTTTGATGCTGCTGTTCAGATCTTCTGCCTCCTCCGTGATCCCTGTCTCCGTGCTCTCTCTGTCAGTGTTGGAATCTCTAATTACGGATTTGGCCATTTCTCCTTTTAGTTCTGTCCATTTTTGTTTAATATATTTTGAAAATTTGTTATTGGGTACCCAGTCATTGAGGATTATTATGTCCTTTTATCAACTGATCCCTTAACATTGTATATGTCCCTCTTTATCCCTGGTGGTTTTTCTTATTCCGAAGTTAACTTTGATTTTATAATGCCGGCTATTCTATGATCAGTCGTCGTGTGGTATACAGGCACACGTCATTTTATTGCACCTCACAGATCCTGCGCTTTTTTGCCAATTGAAGGTTTGTGGCCAGCCTCATGTTGTCAAGTGATGGTTAGCATTTCTTAGAAATAAAGTATTTTTCAATTAAGATAGGTCCATGTTTTAGACACGATGCTATTGTACACTTACTAAAGGACATAGTATAAATATAACATCTGTATGCACTGGGAAACCAAAATATTTCCGTGACTGTCTTTATTCTGATTTTTGCTTCGCTGTGGTGGTCTGGAACCAAACCCGAAATATCTCTGAGGTATGCCTGCACCTTTTTCCATCCTTTTGTTTTTAACCTATTTCTAAGTGTGTTTCTTTTTTTTTAAGGTTTTCAAAAATATTGTTTGATAAATTCATCCACAGTTTTACCAATAGGGAGCATGGTTGAACAAAGAGGTTATACGATTTATTTTGATTTCACCACCAACTGGTAAAAGTTAAGTTGAAATCCAGATACTTTGGTATTAGAATCTGTGCTTTTTTTTTTTTTTTTTTGCCCTTTCAACTTTTTTTTAATTACTTAATGAATTTTATTACATTTGTAGGTGTACAAAAAATCATCACAACCAAATTTTATAGCATTTCCATCCCAAACACTCAGTGCACCCCCCCCAACTTGTCTCATTTGGAAACCATAAGTTTTCCAAATCTGTGATTCAGTATCTGTTCTGCAAAGAAGTTCATCGTGTCCTTTTTTTTTTTTTTTGGATTCCACATGTAAGTGGTAGCATTTGATGTTGGTGTCTCATTGTCTGACTGACTTTACTTCACATGATAATTTCTAGGTCCATCCATGTTGCTATAAATGCTGTTATTTCTTTCCTTTTAATGGCTGAGTAATATTCCATTGTGTGTATGTACCACATCTTCCCTATCCGCTCTTTTGTCGATGGGCATTTAGGTTGTTTCCATGACTTGGCTATTGTATAGAGTGCTGCAATGAACTTTGGAGTGCATGTGTCTTTTCGAGTCATGGTTTTCTCTGGATAGATGCCCAGGAGTGGGTCTAAGTGTGTTTCTTAAAGACAGGAGATGGTTATGCAGTGTGCCAGTCTCTCCCTTTCACTTGGAATGTGACAGTTAATGCATGTGGATCAGTGTGGGTGAGTTCAGTTGATCACTTTGCTGATTGTTTTCCATTTGTACCTTTGTCCTGTGTTCCCCCCTCCTCAATTCCTCCCCTAATTGGGTGTTTTTGGTTTGTCTAACACAGCACCATCCAACTGAACTTCCAGAAGTGATGAAGCCTGCTGTGTCTATACTGCTCAGTATGGTAGTCACCAGCCACACTGCCCAGGATGGCTGTTGAGCACTTGAAATATGGCTGGTGTTATGAACACTCTGTTATATTTAATGAACGTTCAGTTATATTTAATTTGAAATAATTTAAATGGCCACTGGGGGTAGTCGCTCCCACAGTGGGCAGTGTGACTGAAGGGCTCACTGTCTCCTTTGCTCAGGTGTTCTGTGGCTTCACATACAACGAGGAATTTCATGGTACACTGCAGCTGCTCGTGCCGTTCTTCGTGCCTTGATTGTTAGGGATTTTACTTCTGCGTGTCCTGAACTCTGATATTTTAGAGTTGTTATTGCTTTAAGCAGTCCTTTGGAAATAATTGTTTAAAATGGAAATGAAAATGAGCAACTGCTCTTTCATTTATCCGTTTCGGTGTGGCGAAATATACTGGAAGGGCACTGGAGGGGCGTCAGTGGCTTCACCAGATGGTTGGCTGCTTTGTGAGCAGTGACCTGGGGCAGAGGACAGAGAAACTTGGGAGCAGAGGAAGCAAGGTCATCTAGGAACCTGCTGAACCGGCAGAGGTAAGGAGCTAAGGATTGGTCAGATTTGGGATCTTCCTGAAAGTTTGGTGCTCTGGTTCCATAAAATGTATCTTGGTCGTTTGAGTAGAGTTCTACCACCTTCTTGCCCTGTTTCCTGTCCTGTTTGCCTTTCAGAAATCCGTTGTGGACACTAAAACCGCCATCCTCACACTAATTTTAATTAGAAAACATTGATTCACTGAATTTTTGAGTTATCTTGCTGTGAATAGCGCTCTCCACCTCACTCTTAGAATTTGTAAGCATTAACAGGACGAGACCAAATACAACATAGAGACGCTTTTTATGTCATATTTATTCCTTTTCCCTTTAAGGAGGAGCAGTTGATTGTAACGTATGGAACGGGTGGTTTGTTTGACAGCACTTGATTAGGAGCAGTGGTTTATGGCATGGACTTGCTTAATTGTCTCCTGTTTCATCCTCTTGAGTGGGTATGTGTGGGTTTTACAACTTAAAGTGATAAGTTTGCTGGTGTGTTCATTTGTCTGTTTTTTAAGGTCATTTAAGCAGATGAAGAGAGTATGAATGGGGATAAAGAGCCCGCTGAGGCTGACGGGGAATGCCTGCCTCCCTCTGAGGCTCGGACACGGACCGGTGTCACGTACGTTGAGTGATTCCCATTACTTTTTGCCCCTAGACTCCGAGTTCCCTGCAGTGTAGGAGACTTTCTCACCTTGGCATCAGATTTTACTGTGTTTTTGCCTTTCCAAAACTTTGAAAGCTTTGGAAATAATTCTCAGATTGCATACGTTTGTCTCAATTTTAACATCCAGATTGTTCGCCTTGACATTAAATGATGGTATTGTAAACTATCAGTGAAATAATCAGTTGTGGAACCTAATGCTTTCTAGTTTACATTATAATGAATAATATAAATATTTAGTGTAATGTTATCTCCTTGATTGGATTCCATATGACTTCACATAGGTGAGATGAGTATACAGAGCTATGGTAGCTAGGAGATTTCAGTTATTAATTGCTGATTTCAGACAGTAAATGTTTCTAATAATGATTTTTATTTTTTCCATTATTGCTGGTTTACAGTGTTCTGTCAGGTTTCTACTGTACAGCAAGGTGACCCAGTCACACATACATGTGTACATTTTTTTCTCACATTGTCACACTCCATCATAAGTGACTAGATATAGTTCCCAGTGCTGTTCAGCAGGATCTCAATGCTTATCCATTCCAAAGGCAATAGTTCATATGTATTAACCCCACATTCCCGGTCCCTCCCACTCCCTCCCCCTCCCCCTTGGCAACCACAAGTTCTCCATGTCCATGAGTTTCTTTTCTGTGGAAAGGTTCATTTGTGCTGTGTATTAGATTCCAGATATAAGTGATATCATATGGTATTTGTCTTTTTCTGACTTACTTCACTTAGTATGAGAGTCTCTAGTTCCATCCATGTTGCTGCAAATGGCATTATTTTGTTCTTTTTTATGGCCAAGTAGTATTCCGTTGTGTATATATATGAATACATCTTCTCAATCCACATCTTCTCAATGCCACATCTTCTCAATCCATTCATCTGTCGATGAACATTTAGGTGGTTTCCATGTCTTGGCTATTGTGAAGAGTGCTGCGGTGAACATGCAGGTGCATGTGTCTTTTTCAAGGAAAGTTCTGTCTGGATATATGCCCAAGAGTGGGACTGCTGGGTCATATGGTAGTTCTATGTATAGATTTCTAAGGTGCCTCCATACTGCTTTCCATAGTGGCTGTATCAGTTTACATTCCCACCAAGAGTGCAGGAGGGTTCTCTTTTCTCCACACCCCCTCCAGCATTTGTGGTTTGTGGACTTGTTAACGATGGCCGTTCTGACTGGTGTGAGGTGTCTACTACCATCACACAGCCTTCTTTCCTCCCTCCCTTCCCTCTCTCTTTCGTTCTTTCCCCTCGTGCTTACCTGTTTAAGTAAGTTCTGGATTGCATTCAAATGAGGCTCGGTACAGTCTTATTAAGAATATGGCCAGAATGACTATATGGTATTGTGCTTAAAAGCGATGCGGACTTTTCAATAAATGGCTTACGTTCTTTAAGTATTTGGGACTAGTGGAGTTGAGGGCCTTAGCCTCATGCCTTGAATGAGATCTAAGTAGTCTCTGCAGTGGTGCATGTCTTCCTACTTGTGGGTGAAGCGCAGCCCCATTTTGCTGATGCTGAAATGGAAGTGGGCCCAGCTTGCAGCCTGTGAGGTGGTCTGCTCCCCTGCCTTCTGTTCCGATGTGTAGTCTGTGATGTCTACAGAAGCATAGCCAGTGTGTGCTCCCTTCCTTGTCTGGCTCATTGCGTGTTAGTTACGCCACACCTTTCTGGTGGGCAGGTGACTGCAGTGTGGTTCACGTAACTGTACGCTTTGCAGAAATAAGCCAGGCGACGATGGGGCCTCTCCCCTTCAGCAGAGTACAATCTGGTTACGAGAGAAGAGGCAGACCCCTACCCCCAACTGTGGTGTCCAGGTCTGGTGAGGGACCTCCTAGGCTCCTGGGTCTGTTGGGAAGCAGCTCAGTAATGCTAACGAGGTGGGGGGCAGGAGAGGCCGTGTGGGGGCTCACAGCTCAGATGATGGAACACGGAAGGCCGCGCTCCACTGCGTGGGACTGCTTGGTGTCCAGGACCAAGAGGAAGGTCATGTTTGTGCCCGCTTGCTGTGCCCTGCTCTCGCTGCCCTTCCTAGTGGAGCACCTTCTGAACAGGTGCCTGTGTTTGTATCACTGAAGAGAAGGTTGTAAGTGACTCCCCCCTCCCTGCAGGAGACGACTTAAAAACAGACCGTCCTGAACGCTCAGCGGAGGTGGGGTTACGCCAGGCCTTGGGTCTGCAGTCCCCACTCCAGCTGCTTTCTTGTGGTTAAAGTAGCCTGCGCCCCCCTCCCTGCCCCCCACCTTTCTGAGTCCTCAGCCTCAGAGAGCCCACCTCGGAGAGGCCGGTGCTCACATGGCCTCTGGGTATCTTCTCATCGGCCAGGTCCCTTCCCTCTGATGGAGTGTTTTTGTCATGCTGGAGCGTCTTGTGCTCACCTCCTTGAATCCCCAGGCCCTGTGCCAGCAGGTGTTCATAGGTTTCAGGCTGACTGGGAAGGAACCTGTGTTTCCACTGAAAAAGACAGGCACGTTCCTTGCAGCCCAGGACTACCAGGTTGAAACTGCAGTTCCACACCTCCAGAGAAAGAAAGCTTTATGATCATTTCAAATTATCCCCAAAAAAATGCATTTGACAAAGTACAGTGTTTGCTCATGATTCTAAAGCTCATGGCAGACTGAGGAGCATGTCCAGGTGTGCCTGTGCACACACGCGTCCAGTCTTCTCTCCACGTTTGGTCCTAGACTGAGCAGCATGGTGTGTTTTTGTCATCACCCAGGGCCATACCTTCAGTAAGTTTTCCTGGGCTAAATCCTTCCTGCACCTTTTCCTCTAAGGTGCTTTTTGACGTTTGCCTTTATTTTTGACTCGTGCCTACTTTCCAGTCTTGATCATAATCTTCCCAGAAAAGAGGAGTTTTCCTCCTAGTTCGCACATGTCCTTTTGGCTCACATTGGTCCAGGTGAGCCTTCCCTAGCCCGCCAGGGCAACTCGACGCTGCCTTCTTGGGCAGGGTGAAGGTTTGTTGTGTGATGGACAGAGCACAGCCGCTGTTGATTCTGGAAGGTGGACCCTGTCTTCCCCTGAAGTGTGTCCAGGCTCAGGAAGCGCCAGATGGCTTGATTAGCCCTAGTCTAAACATGGACTCATTTGCAAGGCGGAGTTGTGGGGGTGGGGCAAAGGCCTCAGGGACATGTCCCGGGCTAGCCTGTGCTCCAGGTTGTCCCGTCCACCTGCATGCCCCCCAGCCCCCATTTGGGTAATGGAGGGATTTATCTGTTTACTTCACATAAGTACAAGCAGAAATTGAGCATCTGTGAACACACGTGCACGTTACGAAAATCCGTGCCTTCTGGGAGGCACGCCTGATGTCCTGACTCCAGCCTGACCGCCCTGGCCGAGCCGTGCCCGCCTGTCCGCTGGAGGCTGGGCTGGGCAGCGAAGTGCCCGGCCAGGCTCTGCCCACCCCTCCCGGGCGTCCTCCACGCCACTCGTTGCTGTGGATTCCTGGAGCAGCAGGGCGCTGGGGCAGCAGGTGGGTGATGCTGAGTGTCCTGTCTTCCAGGTCTTCCTCAGTTTACCTGAGAAGCCGCAGAGAACTGTCCCTGGGGCGCCCAGGGACCTGAGTCCACTTGAGTTTTACCCCAGGGGACCCTGAGCCCGATTCACAGATGCCACTCTTGTCAACCAGATTCTAGGAGAAGGATTTCGCAAAGCACACCAACCCAGCTCTCAGCAGGGAACCATTTTTGCATGAAGTAACAGATATGCTTCAAGATGCTTATAATTATCATTTTCGTAACTGCTAACCCATCAGAGCCAAAACTGAGTTGTTTTGTGAACTTGACTTTAGAACTTATGTAAGCAGATTGGCGACTGCTTTCCAGCCAGGCAGGCGGCAAGGTGTGCGGGCAGGAAATGCCTTAGGCTCAGGGAGCTGTGGCTCTGACCGGCGCTGCCTGGCTCCACGGGGACGGGCGCCTGGGACACCCAGAGTTTCTGGTGTTGAGCAGTACTCCACGGGGGGCCGGGCTTGGCAGGTAGGACTGGGTGCACGGCCTCAGCCTCGAGAATTCGGAGGGAGAGCAGTGCCCCGTAGGACTGTGTCTCCGTGGTTACCACTCAGGTTTAGCGTAACTAGACACTCAGCCTGAGAAATCGAGAGGAGGTGTGCCCATGTTAGGGAGTGGGCTGAGAGTATCCATCACTGTTTCTCTCATGTGGATCCATCGGACATACGTGATTCCGTTAATTGAAGATGGTGACAGGCTAAACTAAGCTGGGATTTCCCCAGGGACCGGCTCGAATTTCTGTAACCAGTCTAATGAAAACAAACCTGAAGAAAACAGAATATACTTGTCTCTGCCTACTCCCCCCAAAATCAAATAATGCAGCTTTTGCGGTGAAGAATTCAATTTCACCCCAATTTTATGACAGAGTGACTTTTTGTGCTCCTGACACAGGTCTGTGTTTTTTTTTCTTTCTTTTTTCTTTTTAATGTCTGTACCTGGTGCCTGGCCTCGGCACCTCCGGGCAGGGAGGAGGCCTGCGCTCCGAGGGTGCCCGCCAGGGCCTGCCTCCCTCACAGCCGCCGGTTTCAGCAGCAGAGGCAGAGGCCTCTGCTTTGCCCTGCTGCGTATCTTGCTTCGTATGAATATCTGCCGCGTTTCCACTGGGGATCATCACTGTTATAGATTTGAGACACTTGACTGTCATCTAAGTGGTTTATTTTATTCCCATAGCTAGAAGGAAAATACAGAGGGAATTCCGTAATATGGATGTGATTGTGGGCCAAGAGTTATGTTTTGAAAAGGAGCAAAGAACAAATTGTATTCCTGCTCCATTCAGTTTACGTCAGGCTTCCCGTTTTGTTCAGAGTGAGCATTTGTTGTAAGAAGTTATTAACTGGAGGTGGCATTAGAATGACTGCTCTGGTGGCATCTGACTTTTTTAACTCTGGCTGGTAATAAAAATATGTTAGTTCTGTTAATGAAGAATTTATTCATGCAGATAAGCATCATCTATAAAGCAGAGTTTCAGATACTTTGGGCTATTTTCCGTATAAGACGCTTTTGTAGAAATAGGGCCTTAACGCTTTATTTTTCCGATTGGTCTGTTCGTCAAAAACCAAAACTGTGGAATTTGCTTCTATGAAATGAACTGAATATGAATTATTTTCCAAAACTTTATAAATTTACCACACGTATTTTGGAACCCCAAAATAACACTTCCAGCAAGCAGATGTTTTCCCTAAAGGTGTGTTTCACATGTAGCTCACTCTGCAGAAAGCAGTTGTGGAAGCTGCTGCTGGTGTGTCCCGGTCACTATGGAGCCATCTCTGGTCAGGCTACCTCGCCCCGGTGTCCACTTCTCCCCCTGGCCTGGCCCCGGAGCTTCCTGCGCGGCTCTGTGTCCGACCCGCCGCGCTGCACAGAGGGCTCTGGTGGAGCCAGGCACCAAAACCTCCAAACCCAGGCAGGAGGCTGGATGTGGAGCAACTCAGACTTCGTGTTTGCAGGGTGAGCAAGGAGTGCGCCAGGCACTGTGCTCAGGTCCACAGAGGTTGGGCTTTGCGGGGAAAACACAGCTCCGTCTGTTGGGAACCCCGGCTGGAGTGAGGCCGACACTCGCTCAGATACTTGAGGAAACTTGGTTCAAAGTCAGATTCGGCTGGCTTCACACATCTTCCTTTTCTTCTGGTTTCCCCTGAGATTTAAAGGGTGATGGGACAGGGCTTCACCCTCTCCAGGAAGTGGAATCTGGTCTTTCCTCGGAAGGGGCCTGAGCAGCCATTTACGAGCCAGAACCCAAACTCAGCCGCCCCCGCAAAGGGCTGGCTTCCCGCCACCCCAGCGGTGCCCCAGAGGAGCCGGGGGTGCTTCCACTGGCGGCAGCGCCCTCCCCTGCCCGGCTGCGCGTCCCGGGCCACACCAGGCGGGATGGGCCACGCCCCTCGCACCTTCCTGGTCCTGGGTCAGCGGCCTTTCGCCCTTGCAGGGGCTGATGCTGTTTGGAAGCTCTCTGAGGAGTTTGGGTGTCTGTGCACCAGAAGCTTTCCTCTCTGTTGAACGGGCCACGTGGACCTTGAGAGCTGCACGCTCTGCGCCTGTGGTCGTGCCTCTGTGAGCATGGGCTTTCTGGAACACAGATGTCATCTCTCCCCACACTGAGGCTGTCCTGTGCACACTGCGTGAGCATGTTATAAAATATCTTGTTTTTCTTAACCTAATAGTTCCCATTGTAGGCTCTGTGTGGCTAGTTATAGATCTTTAGGATTTTAGAATTTTCTTTCAAGTCCTTTCATGGTGAAGCCTGAGGTTCTAATTCCTTTTGCAGGCACAGGGTGGTTAAGAGCATGGAGTCAGTAACGTCGCCGGTGCCGTGTGTGTGAGCAGTGTCACCTTGCAGTTCTTGCTGGAGCCCGTGCCTCCACACGAATGGCCCTAGGGAAAGAGTTAAGTCGGTCTGCGCTTAGGCTGTGGCTCAGAATAAAGCACATTCCTGATCGGGGCTCAATCCCACGTGGCTGTCTCGCCCCCAGCCCTAGTGAGGGCTGTCACAGGTGAGGGTCTGGCGGTGGGACTTGAGAGGGAAAATGCGACAAGCCCGGCGGAGGGTGCCTCTACCACCTCTCTTTGTGTGGCGAAATGATGCTGTAGTTGAAAAGGAGAACACAGTTTAGGAAGGAGTATGTCAAGTGCTTTGTCCCCTGCAGGGGACACTCAGTAGCATGTCAGGGAGCTGCCACACCCTCCCTTGCATGTACTTGGTCCTGAAGCAACGGACCTGCCAAAGGACATTTGCTGCAAGCAGTCAAGAGAAGGTGGGCAGTGGTTCGCAGCTGGGTTCTTTGTTTGGTTCATCATGGCTGCCTCTGGCCAGCTGGCCAGTCCACCTTCTGCAAGCGCCAGGTCCTCACAAGCTCGTTAATATGTAATTCTCTCGACATCGCACCCCTGGGAGCAACAGGTGCCGGCGCGGGTGTTGTCTGTCCACATGAAAGGACCTGGCCACTGTGATTCCTCTTCTCTTTGATCTCCCTGTAGAAGGTCGGCTTGTCTGCCTCGAGATTCCTCTGAAGGGCAATTTAAAAGTTGGATTTGAGCAACATCAAGTGAAACGTCTTCCCATCTCATGCCGTGAAGGGCTCTTTGGTGTAGCTCATGACTGGATGTAAGGAAAGGTATTAACCCTTCCTTTGAAATCAGCTGTCTTGCAGCCTGAGATTTCCATCTGCCTCTCTCTTTTGCTCTTAGGAAAAGTAGCCCAAACATTCTTGTGCATGTAAAGCTCCAGAGCCCCAGAATTCATCCCGAGACTCAGTAACCTTTGCTTTGTTAGTGCTGTAAGCTTGAACACACCTGGATGGATGAGACCCTTAGAGCTGATAGGAAAAGAAGACGGAAGGAAGGTTTTCCTGGGCAGCGCTGAGACGCTTTTCACAAGATGTTGTGATCAATAAAATAATCCATTTTTAATGGAGAGCTGGCAAGGGCTACTTAAATACCAAATATCATTTTGTGAATTATTTCATTGCACTAACATTGTCTTATTGAAAAAAAAAAATGGCCAGGTTGCTTCTGATGCTGCTCACTTAAAAATGAATGTCTCACTTGAAAAATGGTTGCTTTTTTTGTACATATTTTAGAAAAGTACGTTTCTATCTAGAAACACTGATTTACACTTGTTTTATTTTTAATGAAAATGGGAGAAGAAAATATCTTGAAATCTCAAACCTCATAAGTATCAATATGATCACAAAGTGAAGCCAGGGAAGTAGTTTGGCTTATATTTTCCATCCATGTTTCCAGGTTATATTTTTTCTTTCTTGACTTGTTGTTAGGACCAGTCTGACTTTTTATAACCAATAAATATCCCCATTTTTTAGGAATTTGTAGCTCAACTGTGATGACATGGCCTAAAATTTATATGGTTCCATTTAAGGGTAGATTGTGATCTGCTTGAAAAACAAGGACTGGAGCTGAGCTCTCTGTTCTCATAAACTGTACTGAAGAGCCAAATGATAGTTTGTTGACTGAATATGTCATCCATCCCGCCACATGTGGTTCAGATGATGAGATACAGGAATGAAAGATTCACAGCAGGGACAGTTCTGACAGGTGTCAGCTTCTAGAATTTACACTGTTTCAGGGTTATTTACTTTTGTAACACAGTGGCTTTCGTGTGCATAGGGTTTTATAATTTTTTTGAGATTATGAAAGGTACACGTGTTCAGTGCTGAAAATAAAAAAGGATAAAGGTGTTCCTATCCCCATCGCATATAGAGCTTCTGTTTGTTTCATCAGTCATGCTGGTTTCTTCTTCATGCATGCGACATACAAGTGTTAATAAAATGTGGATCACGTTGCATGTAATGTAATATGATACGCCTTTCGTATAACATGTGTATTACTCCATAACATTAGATATTACTGTTACTGGACATGTTGCCTGTCTTACAGATGCACCATGATTTATTTAACATAATTTAACACCCTGTGATTAGTTACTTAGGTTATCTTCATTTTTAACTGTGCTGGATTTTACTGCTTTGCCGTCTTCGAAGTTAATTGCAAGTGGGTTGCCTCAGAGTTGAGCAAGCACTTTCACATGTCATTTCTTATTTGATTGGCACAGCAGCCCCATGAGGCAGGGAGGCTGCTGCGTCACAAGGGAGGAGACTGAGGCTCAGAAAGATGAAAGTGAGTGTCTTCAGATGTGACCCCTGGTGCAGGACAAAAACGAGTGCCAGAGGATTGAGGTGCTGACGCGATTGAAGACAAGGCTGGTTTTCACCTCAGCTCACCTTCAGTGACTTCTTCATTTGTTCAGCAAACGTCTCAGCACTGAGTGGGCTTCAGGCCCTGTTCTGGGCTTGGGGAACAAGACTGATCCTTGTGTGCTGCACCCCGCCAAAACCAGGTTGCTTCTTAGGTCATCTGGGGAGTCTTGTGCTCATGCTGGCAGTCAGAGGAAAGGGCTGTTCCTCAGCCCCAGGGAGAGCGGGTCAGAGGACTCTCTTTGTTCTGCGGGGGCTGGGTGCTATGAGACTCAAGTTAGCGATATTCTCCTTTGATGGTGAGTGTACCGTGTCGCGTGCTGCTGAGAGAACTGGACTCGTTGCTGAGGAGTGTTTAGATGCAATGGAATGAGTGAAGTCAGGGTAAAACATCATTTAACGTGGCCCTTGGAAAATAACTGCTTTGTATCTTTTATATCTGAATATATTTTCTGAACAAGATGTCTTATAAATTAGGAAAAAATGTCACTTTTTTACAATTAGAAAAAATGTATGTAAAAATGTGCAGTGTATTCAAGGCTGGGCTGAAACTGGTTTGTTTTCATATGATGCTGCTGATACTGTGAATTGACATCAATCCTATGACCATATGCATACAGACATAAAAATGTTAAAATTCTGTGATTTAAGAATCAGACTCTGAAAGTGTATTTTCCAAAGAAAACACAAAATAGGTACGAAGCTATATACATTGCAACATCATTTATCATAGTGAGAAATGGAAACAAACCTAAATGTCCAACCAGAGTGGCAGGGTTTAGAAAGCAACACCACGTTTGTGTCTCCAAACGCAGTCAGTGTCTGAATACTTGTGAAACCGTCAGCATGGCGATGACATGAAAAAGCCAATTAAGGCACTAAACTGTATGTGTACATTATGACTATAGCTATGTGATGTGAAAAAATGCTTGACAGGAGTACACTGAGGTGGCAAGAATGTTGTCTTAGTGGTGAAGATTGAGAAGTTCCCATTTTCCTTGTCTGTGTTTAAAAATTGTATATAATACAGTTATGTTACTTTTTAAGCCTAACGACTTTGTTTTATAAAAATAGCATATACTTCTCTTTTTTTTATTTTTTTTTATTTCCAGACTCCCAGTCCATCCCACTCGCCGCTGCCCTTGTGAACCACAAGTCTGTTCTCCAAGTCCATGAGTTTCTTTTCTGTGGAAAGGTTCATTTGTGCTATATATTAAATTCCAGATATAAGTGATATTGTATGGTATTTGTTTTTCTCTTTCTGACTTCACTTAGTATGAGAGTCTCTAGTTCCATCCATGTTGCTGCAAATGGCATTATTTTGTTCTTTTTATGGCTGAATAGTATTCTGTTGAGTATAAATACACCACATCTTCTGAATCCATTCATCTGTCAATGGACTTTAGGTTGTTTCCATGTCTTGGCTATTGCAAATAGTGCTGCAAAGAATATATGGGTGCATGTGTCTTTTTTGAGAAAAGTTTGTCTGAATATATGCCCAAGAGTGGGATTGCTGGATCATACGGTAGTTCTATATTTAGTTTTCTGAGAAACCTCCACACAATTTTCCATAGTGGTTGTACCAATTTACATTCCAACAGTGTAGGAAGGTACCCTTTTCTAAGGGTTTGTTATTTGTTGACTTGTTAGTGATGGTCATTCTGACAGGTGTCAGGTTGTACCTCATGGTAGTTTTGATGTGCATTTCTCTAATAATTAGTGATGTTGAGCATTTTTTTCATGTGCCTATTGGCCATCTGTATAGCTTCTCTGGAAAAATGTCTGTTCATGTCTTTTACCCATTTTTCAATTGGGTTGTTGGTTTTTTAGCTTTTGAGATGGCATATACTTCTCTTTAAAATGAGTGATACAAGAAAGCAAGGTAAAAAAAAAATATGACAAATCACCTCCTGTCCTTCATCTTCAAAAATAAGCAATCTGACATTTGGTGAATACCCTTCCAGGTCACTCTTTGCATGTATAAAAGAGAGAGAGAGAAAAGCAGGTACACAGATATTTAAAGGCAAATGATTTCAAATTAAAATGGATTTGTCTAATGTAGTGTCAATAAACATCATCTGTAAGGAGCCAAATAGTAACTGTTCTTAGGCTTTGCCATATATAGTCTATCTCAGCTAATCTCTTCTCCCATTGTTTGAAGGCAGCCACCAGTGATATATAAGTGTGAGCATGGCTATGTCCCATTAAAGCTTTATTGCTCTTCATTCTTTGTTTCGATCCATGTTTCCACCTGACGTCATTTCCTTCTGCCTAAGAATTTCCTTAAACATTTCTCATAGTAATTCTGCTAGAGGTGAATTCTTGGAACTTTCATATGTCAGAAAGTCTTTGTTGTTCCTTGATATCAAAAGATATTTTCACCCGGTATGGAATTCTAGACTGACAGGATTTTTGTTGTCAGTACTTTATAGATTTTGCTCCACTGTCTCCTTGATTGCATTGTTTCCAACAAGAATTCTGCTGTCTTTCTTACTTTTTTGTTCCCTTTCATGTTGTGTATCTTTTTTTTCTGCTGAATACTTATATGTCTTTCTCAAAGTTTTTGAGAAATTTGGTTTTGATGAGTCTTGGTGTAGTTTTCTTCGTGTTCCTGGAACTTGATTTCATTGAAACTCTTGGATCTGTTCATTTATAGTTGGCATTAAATTTCAAAATATTTTGGCCATTATTTTCTTCAGATATGTTTTCTCCGTTCCTCCCTTACAGAAACTCCCATTAAACCTGAGTAAGCTGTCTTGGAGTTGTTTTACAGCTCACCATGTTCCTTCTTCTTTTCCTTCCTTTTTATTTTTTTTTTTTTTGCCCCCTGTGTCCATTTTGGGTAGTTTCTATAAATATGTATTCAAGTTCACTAATCTTTTCTTCAGCAGCCTATAATCTGCTGTTGTTACTATCGACTGTTTTTTTTAGTTTATGTACATTTTAATTGAAAGAGATCAGTTTAAGTAGAAATTTAGACTACCTTTTTCACAGCCACACATGTGGCAAATGGAAGTTGCCAGGCTAGTTGTCGAGTTGGAGCAGCCACAGCACCACTGGATCCGAGCTGCATCCAGAACCTATCCTGCAGTTTGCATAGGATCCTTAACCCATTGGATGAGTCCAGGGCTTGAATCCACATCCTTAGAGAGACTATATTGTGTCCTCAACCTGATGAACCATAGTGGGAACTCTCAGTGTATTTTTCATCTCAGATTTTGTAGTTTTCAGCTCTAGAAGTTAAATGTCTTTTTTTCATATTCTAAAATTCTGATTAACTTTTGAACATCTGAGAAAGTGACAATAAATCTTTTTATGTCCTTGTCTAATTTTAATATGAGTTAATTCTAGGTTACTTTCAAGTGGTTGTTTCTTATGATTATGGGTCATATTTTCCTGCTTTTTCATGCCTGGTAATCCTTGACTAGATGCCTAGCATTATGAATTTTACTTTGTTGAGTGCAGGATATTTTTGCATGTAGAAAATATTCCTGAGCTGTGTTCTGAAATGCAGTTAAATTTCTTGAAACAACTTGATTCTCTGGGATCTTACTTTTAAAGTTTGTTAGGTAAAATTGGAGCAGGGGTCATCCTAGAGCTAGTTATTATTCCCCACTGAGGGAAGACCTGCATGCTCTTCCTAATGCTCTGTCTGCTGTGAGGTCTTCCAGTGTGGCTGATGGGAATAAACACATCCCAGCCCTGTAGGAGCACCTCTTTGTTCTCTCATCTGTCCTGGTCTTGAGCCGCTTCCTGCCACAAACATGCTGGGCGTCCTCTGTGAATACTCCAGGTGAGGGCCACCATACCACAGATCCCTGGAGGCCTCTTTCTTTGCTGCATTCTCCTCTGTCCTGCAAACTCTACCTGCCCTGGTCTCTAGAGTCAACATCTTCATCTCTTCAGTGAGGGCAGCAGGCTCCTCCCATGTACCCTGCTGGCACTGTGATCTGGAAACCCTTAAGACAGTAAGTTGCGACTGTCATGGCATTCCCATCATTATTTCCCATCCTTCACTGCTCACTCTACTTGACTGTCAAGTGTCTTAAACTCTTCTTTCATATGCTTTGTCTATTTTTTCTTTTTTGTTTGCTTTAGGTGAGGGGATAAATCTTGTCCCTGTTACTTATTCTGTGTTTCCTGGAGACAGAAGTGCTTAAGTGTTAGCCTTTTTAAAATTATTTTTAAGTGTGAATTTTAATTTAAAGTTGAGATAGTAACAGTATTAAGAAATTGGTTTCAGAGTTCATGTCATGGATTCGCAGTAATGAGCCCGACTAGAATCCATGAGGATGTGGGTTCAATCCCCAACCTCTCTCAGTGGGGTTAAGGATCTGGTATTAATGTGAGCTGTGGTGTAGGACACAGTCACGGCTTGCATCCCATGTTGCTGTGGCTGTGGTGTGGGCTGGCAGCTGCAGCTGCAATTTGACCCCTAGCCTGGGAACTTCCATATGCCATTGGTGTGGTCCTTAAAAGACAAAAAAGAAAAGAAAGAAATTGGTTTCCCCTAAAACTGTTTGATTATTATTTAACTTGTGCATCATTTTCAGATGTTTCTCATCATGCAAACTGTACATGAAAAGAAGGTACATGAAGTCAAAACCTGCATCCTCAGAGAAGAGTATAGAAAAGCTCCTTACAAATGCATCACTGTAGGGCACGCACATTTATATGGGGGGTGGGTTTGCCTTCTCTGTGACAGACACCCTGGGAAGAAGTAAATTTGGTTTTCTGAGTTACGCTGTTACCTTTTTTTTTCCCTCTAAGTAGGCTAGGGTTTTGTAAGGTTCTGAGTCCTAAGAAATTCGTCTGTCAAGTAAGATGTTAATCATCACAACATTTTGCTTCATGGTTACAAATTTCTGTAGTAGAGAAATCCTGAAAGTTCACACTGTCTTTTCACTGGAGACCAGGCTGGGGCAGTGGCTTCCTTACCTTTGTTAGAAGCCTTCTCAGGACTATTGAAGTTGGGGTGTGTTAACACATCACCAGCACGGAGGCCAGTGCCCACTCAAATGGTAGCTTTTAGAGGATCGTCCTTGCTCATGGTGAAAATGGGCCTCTCTGTCGGTAGCCCTGGTTGTAGTGGATCATATCTGTGCAGCATCTCTAGGCAACTGTTGCTGAAAGAAGCTTTAATGCTAATATTTCTTAATTTTCATATTAAGCCTCTTATTTATTTGTCTTGTTTTCCCTAGGTAAAGTCTTTGGATATGGTTTTGAATGGAAATTGTGATGATGGGCAGTCTTGTCTTGTTCCTAAATTTAAAGAAAAAGCTTTCAGTATTGCACTAATGATTTATTATGAATTCTACAGGTTGTTTTGTGGATGCCTGGTTCCCCCAGAAGGAAAGTCGTTTTTGAAATTCTGACATTCTGTCTTTGATAAGGCCGTTTTCACATTTCCAAATGTACATGAACAAAAAAAAAAAAAATTAGATAATCATTTCAGTAAATCAGATGTACCGTACAGTTGAAAATGGTTTAGAAATAGTCCTACACAAGTTATCAGTTAGGTTTTAAACTCAGTAAGTGAATGCTGAAAATTATGCTTTCTAATTACAGAGCTGAGTTTAACTTGACAAGAGCAGCCATACCTGACTTATCTGAATCGCAGGCTATCTAAACCTATAATGTTTTCCAGGAGGTGCTTCTCTTAAATAAAAGTGTTTCTGTTTCTCACATATTTTACATTTTCAATGACCTGTACCCCTTGTCACTAATTAGTGTGTTGTGATAGGTAACATAATGCATATTTGTAAACCCCACTGGGTGTAAGTAGAGTTCTCACCTCTTAATTAGTGCCATGAACAGTGCTCTCATCATTCCCAGGGAGGCCTAGTGCCTCTTGAATAGAAAACTGCTGGATAGAAAACTACTTGAATAGAAAACTCAAATTAGCACAGCTCCAGCTCACCCCAGCCTCAGGACTGCATTTTTGATAGACGCGTATTTCCATAGTCTGTCAAAAGGTGATGCATCATTGTTGAAGGGGTACATGAGCCAAATAATCTCTCCTTCACATGTTTACAGAAGAGACATGTTACTGGTTCACTAACTGCATCTGATTCTCTTAGATACAGCAGTGTTTGATGGGCTTAGACTGAGCCTCGTGGCTCAGCCTCTTACCTGAACTGGAAAGTGGGCTGCTTCTTCTCTATGAGAGTCCCCTGACAACTAAAGAACAACTGTTAACAACAGGTTCATGTCTTCCATCACACGTTCCTTCTAGAAAGAAATGCTGGAAGATATAATGGATGTAAATTTCCTGGAATTAAGAGAAGATGAATGACCTCAGAATAAAAGATCCAAAGGGCCAAGAGAAGGAAAAACTGACATCTAAGTGTAGCATAGTACAGTTTAAGAATATCAAAGAGAAAGTTCTAGAATACTACAGGAAAAGAGCTCATATTAAAAAAAAAAAAAAAGCAGTGATTATACTAACCTCAGATTTTTCAAGACCAACACTGAATATTTTTATATGTCTTTTTAGACAGTGTAAGACTGTTTCAATGTATTAAAAGGAAAACAGCATAGAGAACACAGAATCTAATATCCATCTCAAACTTTAAAGTATGAAGCCTTGATGAAAATATTCTCTTATATATGGGCCTCAACACGTAACGATTACAATAAATGTGAATGAACTAAACTCATCAGTAAAAAAGACAAAGATTGATAGATTGAATAAATCTATATGCTATTCATGAGGGATATATTATAAAACATTCAGATTTTAAGGGTAAATGGGTGGAATGAGCATACTAGGAAAATACAAAAGGTAAACTAGAGTAGCCATATTCATGTAGAAAATAGACTTTAAGAGAAACTGTCTTGTTAAGAGATAGAAAGGAAGGGTCACTACATAATAAAGCAATGTAAACAAAATATAATAGCATATAGGTGAGAGTTAAAATATGACAATAATTTTGAATCTTAAGAGCATATAGTGGTGAAGTATCCACTTTAAGAAAGAAAAAAATAGGTTAAGGCAGAATAAAAGATAAAATAACCATAGAAATTGGTAAAACCCAAAACAAAAATACAGGGAAGATAAACAAAGCCATAAACTGGTTCTTTAAAAGAAAATTGGTGGAGGGATTAAGATGGCAGAATAGAAGGACTGGAGCTCAACTTCTCTCCCGAAAAACAGCAAAAATACAGCCAAATGCCGAGCAACCTTCAACCAAATGGACTGTAAACTTCCAAAAAAGATACTCTGCTCCAGAAGACACAGCGGAGACCACATCAAGAGGTAGGAAGGGCGATTATGCGATAGAAGCAACCCCCTACCTCCCGGGTGGGAAGCCCCACAGACTGGAAAGTAACTGCATCACGGAGACCCAGCTACAGGACTGAGAGTTCTGAGCCCCACATCAAAACCCCACGCCTGGGGATCGGGCACAGGGAGAAAGAGCCCGTGGAGCATCTGGCATTGAAGGCCGGAGGGGCTTGTGTGCAGGAGTTCCACAGGACTGGGGGAAACAGAGACCCCACTCTTGAAAGGCACACACAGACTTTCATGTGTACTGGGTCCCAGGGCAAAGCAGTCTCCAGAGGAATCTGGGTGGAACCTGACTGCAATTCCTGGAGGATCTCCTGAGAAAACAGGGG
>PVHT021183705.1:1965673-1981759 GCA_004024745.2 Catagonus wagneri | reverse complement strand
ACATGTGGAAACTAAAAGACACAATGAACCTTCTTACAGAGCAGACAATGACTCACAGACTTTGGAAAACCTTGGTTTTTCAAATAAGACAATCTGGGGGGGTGGGGGGATGCACTGGGGGTTTGGGATACAAAATATGTAAAATTGACTTGTGATGATTTATGCACACCTATAAGTGAAATAAAATCCATTAAAAAAATAAATAAAAGAAAATTGGTTAAGGAAAATGTAAAAATATAAGACATAGGAATATTATTATTAAGAAAAAGGAAAAGTACAGAAAGATTTAGAGATTAAAAAATTCATAAAACGTGATGCCTACAGATATATAGTCGGTTTTGAAAACCTGGACAAAAATCACATAACCCCCAAAAAATTACAGCTTAAATAAAAGAAACACTTTAATAATTCTGTAGCTCCAAAATGAGTAAAAGCAGTGGTTAAAAATCTTCCCATAAAGAAAACCACCTGACTCAGTTTTAATAGCTGATTTCCTCCATTTCTGAAACACATCCCAATTTCACATTAACTTTTCCAGACAGTGGAGAGTATGAAGGATACTCAATATGCTGCTCTTTTTACAAGGTCAGTCTAACCAACGTGTGGAATTTAGATGGACCTTCTCTGACTGTTGCAGGTCTGTTACACTCATTTTAAAAGAGATGAAAAATATTTTAAATAAAAATGGCAAATTAAACCCGACGTTGCATAGAAAAGATAGGTTCATTTCAGATGTGCAAGAAGTGTAATGTTAGAAAATTCATCAGTCTCCAGTAGCCATAGAAAGAGATGTTCAGCAGCGCTAGTGACGTAGGGAAATGCACATCAGGCTCCCAGTGACAGACCAGGATACACACCTTCACTTGATGAAACCAAGGAGTTTGACGGTGCCAACTAGTGGGAGAAGGTGGGGATGGGGCAGACTGCCCTGAGAGTGCAGACGTGGACAAGAATTTCGCGTGATGCACTTGCAGCTGGACATTCACCTAGGTATACACCCACCAAGAGAAATTTTGCAGAAGTACGAGAGTCATATTAAACAGTGTTTATTGCAGCACCGTTCACTGAAACAGTTGACAGGCCTGTCAGCAGCAGGGATACAGAGCAATACTGAGCGCAACATGTTCTTGCGAACAACAGGACACTGGGCGGCGGTCTAAGCACGAGAACCACGGCGATGTGCGCCAGGACAGTTGGGTAGCAGCAGTACACGTGTGCAAAGTAAGCCCCAAGGGTTACATCTTCTACAACCCTTTCCATAAAATGAAATTCAGCTAAAACCTGTAGTACATGTTGGAAAATCATCTAGGTGCAGTGGTTGTTTTTAAAACAAAGCAAGTGGGTGTGGAGCATTAATTAGAAGGAAGATGACCTCGGCAAAGAGGTTGGGGCATAAGGGTCTTATATGTGGATTGGTGTGAGTTCTCGCTTTTGCTTAAGTGATGGCTTCATGGATACTTTATTCATTTAAAAACAGGGCGTGGCCAATGATGAGTATGTCAGGAACCAAGGATTATGATTGTAGATACATTTTTGTGTCCCAAATGTCGGAAACCACATACATATATTGTGTTAGGTTTCTCCAAGGAGGAAGAGATGACAGATGATTCTATATGTGTATGAGATACATGTGCATATGGGCTGATCTCTATATGAGATGTATCTGTGTGTCTGTGTGCGTGAAAGAGAGAGAGAGAGATCTAAAGAAATTGGCTTACCTAATTGGAGAGGCTTGACAAGTCCAGAATTTGATGGGGTAGGCCTGGCTTGCACATGGAGACTTGGAGAAGGCCATGCTCAAGTGTGGTCAGTCTCTGCTCTCTTCATCCTGCGTATGATTGGATGCCACCCACCCATATTGTGGAAGGTTGTCTGCTTTCCTCAAAATGTACTGTTTAAACATGTCTTATCCCAACCACACCTTCACAGAAACATCCAGAATATTTAACTGTCTGGACAGTGTGGCCTCAGACGGGTTGGACATGAGATTAACTATCACGTGTGTCGTCATATAGCTCATCTCCAACTGTTGTATCTCTGGTTTCAGCTGAATCTGTGTTTATTATATGCACTTCTGTGTGGTGGTCTTTTAGCACAGTGCTCCATAGGCAATTGAGGTTCAAATCCTGCCTCTGCCTTTTTCTAGGGGGATGACCTTGGGCGAGTTTCTTAGCTATTCTGTACTTTTGTCCTAACCTCTACAGTGAGGATGATGTTATTTCCTACTTTGGAGGGTCATTAAGAATAAACTTCTTGAAATCATTTCAGCTGTTAGAAGGGTGCCTGGCACACACAGTGAGCTCTACCAGTTAGCTGTAATCGTTCTAGACAGAGAGAGGGTGCTCCTGATTCCAAGGAAGCCATTCCAAGGAGGGCTGTGAGCTCGGGCATCTGTGAGGCCCTGGGAGAGAGCTTCCTGGGGCAGGGCCAAGGACCACCCCGGCGAGCACACTGCAGTCTGGACCAGCGAGCAGGTGTGGCTGCTGAGTGGGAAAGGCGGGTCTGGCCATGATGGTGTGCAGAGTCTGAGCACCGCACAGGGCATTCTTTGTAAAACTTTTTGCCAAATTATATATGGTTTAAAAGTCAACAGTTTTGTAATTGTACGTCTTTATCCTTTAAAGAGCAGCTTCCACTCTGTCCCACCCCACACCCAGTTCCTATTTCCTAAGTGTACCGAATTAAAAAAAAAAAAAAAGTGACTTTTTCCTACAAACATGCTTATTTTGTTATAGATTGATTTCTTTTTTCAGTTTTAGGTATTAACCATTGACTTCATAGTATGGATGATAAAAATTCCCCCCGTCCTTCCTACATAAACATAAATACAGACTTTTCCCTTGGCCATCTCCATCTTTAGTTTCCTCATATTTTTGATCAGTATTTAAAGAAAAATGACCTGTATCCATAGTATTTCTTAGTATTCCTTGTGGACGTCCTGTGAAGCCAGCCAACAGAGTGAATGTTGGTTATTGTTACTCTTACTCTTGTACAATTTTTTTCTTTGACCTAGGACTAATAACTGTCTTTATTAATTTCGGTTAGATTTCTGTGTACCTGTTCATACTTATTCTCCAGCCTCTCTCCTGGCAGTGTACGCTCCCTCTTGCTTCTTCTAAATGTGTGACAGAACCATTCAGTGTTTCTTGGAGACACCCCTCTCGGAGCCTTTAATTCTTTTTGACTCAGCTGGACTGTTTGGCGTTCTGTTTTCTACTTCATTAACTCTCCTGTTGGTGGGGCTAGGAGGGCGCGGTGGTGGGCTTATGTGTTTAAAGTGCCTGTTTCAGCCAGGTGGCCTTAGGCCATCCAAGAATGGCCCTCATGACTGTTGCACATCCACTAAGGAGAGAAATCGTCTAGCTTAGATCTTTTTTAGTTCAGTCTGGTCTCTTGAAATAGGTTGGTGTTACCAAAATAACAAGAACCTTACAAGGACATGCCGTCATAATTTACCCAAG
This sequence comes from Catagonus wagneri, assembly GCA_004024745.2. Taxonomy (NCBI): domain Eukaryota; kingdom Metazoa; phylum Chordata; class Mammalia; order Artiodactyla; family Tayassuidae; genus Catagonus; species Catagonus wagneri. The sequence goes on along the minus strand of PVHT021183705.1, from coordinate 1,978,298 downwards.
ACTGTGCAGCTTTTAAACAGCAGAACTGGGGTATTGTGGCTCCTGGGCCTCTAATATTAACCACTGAGCCATATTATGAGCTGCTCTCTAATGATCATTGGTATTTACTGTGACGTAGGCGCAGTCCTTAGCTCTGGGCCTGGCCAGCCATCTCGGTATTTGTGTGGTCAGAGGTGGGCGAGGCCGAGCTGCACTCATGTATCCCTCAGTCACAGCAGCTAACACTATAACTTTTCTTTCACTGACGGCGCAGATCTGATTTGGGCTGGACAGCCTTCCTAGGGTTAGGGAGCTCCCCTCCCAGTCTCGCCAAGGATTCACATACCTTGAGTTCTGTGCGCTCCCAGCCCCCGATACGCAGTCTGTAAAGCGTATGTGAGAGAGGTGTGCACCACTTCAACTCACTTACCATAGGCAGTACCCTTCTCATGACCCCACTTTGGCACAAGAAGGACTGGAAGCATCTTTATTCCTGTGCCCAGGGGAAAAATGAGAATGACTCGGGGGACACAGCTTTGTTTCTCTTTGGCACACAGTGTAGCTCACGATTGGAGCAAAGCCCCTGGTAACACAGGCCTGGCTGTAATGTGAGTGGCGGCTGACTCATTTCCTGGGCAGTTCCTCTTCTCAAGTGGGAGCAGGTTAACGTTCTCGTCCTCCATGAGGCAAGAGAACAAGTCATCTTGGGAAGCAGAGAAGAGGAGGGTCTTGCCCTGACTTCCTAGCACCCTCATAGCCCAATTTCCCTTTGTCACAGCAATAAAATAGTCCAGTGATTCTGAAATTCGTTGCCACAGTCTTGGAAGTCCCATCCAAAACGTCTTAAAGTTAGGAAACAGTGGTTTTTAGGTGACTGAATCAAAATATAAAAGTCTTAACCTGAAATTAATGAGAAAAAAATGAATAGAATGAGGTAGGCTTCTGATACGGTATCAAGATTCTGCTTCCTAATTTTAACACATTTAGCTGAGAGTTCTAAGATAGTGGCAGCAAGTTAAAAAAAAAAACCTGGATAATTTTATCATGATAAACTCTTCATCATGGTTCAGGATTGCTGCTTGAGTTCCAGCCATCAAATTAAAGTTCCTAAATTCAGGCTGAAAGACTTGTAAAAGAAAGGCATGCACAAAAATTGACTAAGGTAAAAACATTTCTTGAAAATACACTAATCTGGGAGTTCCCATTGTGACTCAGCGGTAACGAACCTGACTGCTGTCCGTGAGGATGCAAGTTCAATCCCTAGCCTTGCTCTGTGGGTTAAGGGTCTGGCATTGCCATGAGCTGTGGTGTAGGTTGCAGATGTGGCTCGTATCCCTTGTTTCTGTGGCCTTGGCAGTGGAATAGACCGGCAGCTGTAGCTCTGATTCGATCCCTAGCCCAGGAACTTCCATGTGCGGCCCTAAAAAAGAGAAAAAAAAATACATTAATCTGAAGAATACAACTCAATACAGGTTTAAACATACACACCTACCTTTTAACAGTCACACACAGCAAGATTTAGGATGTTTCCCAAACCCCAGAGGGTTCTTTCATCTTCTTTCTCAGTTAATAGTTCCTGCCCTGAAATAACCATTTATTCTATTATCAGTTAGATTGCTTATTGTTATTTGTATAGAAATAAAATCATACTGCATGTTGTCTTTTTTTTTTTTTTTTTTTTTTGGCTTTTTAGGGCACCTGTGGCACCCGCAGCATATGGAGGTTCCCAGCCTAGGGGTCTAATCGGAGCTGCAGCTGCCGGCCTACAACACAACCACAGCAATGCCAGATCCAAGCAGTGTCTGCAACCTACACCACAGCTCACGGCAACGCCAGATCTTTAACCCATTGAGCAAGGCCAGGGATCGAACCCACAACCTAATGGTTCTTAGTTGGATTTGTCTCTGCTTCGCCACGACAGGAACTCCTTTTTTTTTTTTTTTCCAGACAATCTTTTAGAGCAGTCTTAGGCTCACAGCACAATTGAGAAGGTACAGAGATTTTCCGTATACCCTCTGTTCCCACAGCTGCATAGCTTCCCATATTATTCACATCCCCTGGGAGTGGCGTATCTGTCACAGTTGATGAACCTGCAGTAACAGATCATACTCACCCCAAATGCATAGTTTACTTCATAATTAACTCGATGAACCTATGTGTTTGGACCAATGTGTAATGACCTTGTATCCGCCATAGAGAGTAGTTCAACTGTCCTAAAAATCCTTTGTGCCCCCCCCCATTTAGCCCTTCACCCCGGAAACCACTGATCTTTTTACTGCCTCAGTAATAGTGCCTTTCCAGCAAGTCATATAGTTGGAATCCTATAATGTGTAGCCTTTCACGTTGTTTGTTTAGTAATACACATTTAAGTTTCTTCCATGTCTTCTTATGGCTTGATAGCTTATTTCTTTTTAGTGCTGAGTAATGTTCCAGTGTCTGAGTGTACCAGTTTATTTATCCAATCCTCCCACTCAAAAATCGTGGTTGCTTCCATTTGGGTAATTAAATTATGAATAAGGCTGCTATAAACATCTGTGTGCAAGTAGTTGTATGGATATAAGTTCATCTCGTTTGGGTAAATACCAATGAGCATGACTGCTGTTTTGTATGGTAAGAGTATGTTTAATTTTGTGGGAAGCTGCCAGACTGTTGCCCGAAGTGGCTGTACTATTCTGCATTCTCAGCGAGTGGATGTTCCTGTGGTTCCACGTCCTCACCAGATTTGGATTTATCAGTGTTCAGGATTTTGGCCGTTCTGATAGATCTGTGCTGGTATCTCGTTGTTTTAATTTGCATTTCCCTGATGACATATGATATGGAGCATCTTTTCATATGCTTATTTTGCCATCTGTGTATCTTCTTTGGTGAGACATGTCTCCAGGTCTTTGTCCTATTTTTAAATTGGTTGTTTCTTACTGTTGAGTTGTAAGAGTTCTTTACGTATTTTAGATCAATCCTTTATCAAATGCCTTTTGCAAATATTTTCTCTTAGTCTGTGGATTGTCTTATTCTCTTGACTTTATCTTTCCCAGACCAGAAGTTTTTAATCTTAAGGGAGTCCAGTTATCAATTATTTCGCACATTTTACCTTTGGAGTTTTACCTAAAAGGTCATGGCCATACCCAGGATCATCTGGGTTTTCTACTGTGTTATAGAGCTTTGTGGTTTAATTTAGGTCTAAGATCATTTGGTGTTAATTTTTGAGAAGGTTGTAAGGTCTGTGTCTAAAGTGATTTCTTTCTCTTTTTTTTTCATGTGGATATTCAGTGTTCCGGTACACTGTCTGTTGAGAAGACTATGTCTTTTCTCCTTTGTTCTTTGTTAAAGACCAGTTGACTCTACTCATGTGGGTCTGGATACTCTGTACTGTCCATTTTTTCTGTTTTCCCCAGTGTTGCAGTCTCAGTCACCACAGGTTGGGTGGTTTAAGTCCTTCAGCTTCATGTTGGCTCCTCTGTATCTTTCTCCTCTCCATTGTAAATTTTTATTCATTTTGCTTTTCAGGTCTGCACCCTAAAACTTCTATGGCATGTGGAAGTTCCCAGAGTAGGTGTCAAATGGAGCTATAGCTGCTGACCTACGCCACAGCCAGAACCACGTGGATCTGAGCTGTGTCTGCAACCTACATCACAGGTCATGGCAATGCCAGAGCCTTAATCCGCTAAATGAGGCCAGGTATTGAACCTACATCCTCATGGATACTAGTCAGTTTCGTAAGCTGCTGAGCCACAATAGGAACTCTCTCTGAATTATAAATTATGGAATAAGTTTGTTGATAGCCACAAAACAGCTTTGTGGTGTTTTGCTTGCGATTGTACTGATTGTCTAAATAACCTGGAAAGTGCTGACGTCTTGACAGTGTTGCGTCTTCCTATCCATAAACATAGCTTCTCTCTACATGTATGTAGTTCTTTGCTTCTGTTTATCAGAATTTTGTAGTTTTCTTTGTATAGATCTTGCACATATATTGTTAGATTTATACCTAAGTATTTCATTTGGGGGGGTGCTAATACATATGTATTTAAAATTTTCTATTATGATTGATTTACAGTGTTCTGTCAATTTCTGCTCTGCAGCAAAGTGACCCAGTCATATATATATGTATGTGTGTGTGTGTGTGTGTATGTGTATATATGTATATATATATGTATATGTATATATATGTGTGTATGTATACACACACACACACACATTCTTTTTCTCACATTATCCTCCATCATGTTCCATCATAAGTGACTAGATACAGTTCCCTGTGCTACACAGCAGGATCTCGTTGCTTATCCACTCCAAATGCAATAGTGAATTTTTCTTGTTATTACTGGTATTTTGCCAGCTATTGCCTTTTGTGTACTTGTCTTGTGTCCTGCAGCTTTGGTATAATTAGTTCCAGGAAGTTTTTTTTGTCAGTTGCTTTGGATATTCTATATAGATGATCATGTCATCTGTGAACAAGACAAGTTTTACATCTTGTTTACCAGTCTGTATACTTTTTATTGCCTCTTCCTGTCTTATTGCATTAACTCTCACTTCCCATTTAGTGTTGAAAATAAATGGTCCAAGGGGGCATTCTGCCTTATCATTTTAGTGGGAGTTTCAAGTTTCTCACTTTTAAGTATGATGTTAACTCTAGATATTTTATAGATATTCTTTATGACATTGAGGGAGGTTCTCTATTCCTAGTTTACTGAGAGTGTTTTTTATTATTATTATAAATGGGTGTTGGATTTTCTCATGTTTTTTAAGTGTTTATTGGTATGATCATGGGGATTTTGTCTTTTACCATGTTGACTTAATGGATTACATTAAATGATTTTCAAATGTTGAGCCAGCCTTGCACATCTAGAATAAATCCCACTTGTTATGATGTATAAATATTTTTATACATTATTGTATTTAATTTGCTAATATTGTGGATTTTTACGTCTACATTCATGAAAGATACTTGTCTGTGGTTTTCTTGTAATGTCTTTGTCTGGTTTGGGTTTTGGGTAATGCTGGCCTAATTGAGTGAAGTAGAAGGTATTCCCTCTCTGTATTTTGTGAAAGAGATTGTAGAGTTTTGGCATAGCCTCTCCCTGAAATGTTTGGTAGAGTTCCCCAGTGGTGCTTTCTGTTTCGGAAAATTACTTACTGATTAAATTTCTTTAATAGATATAGGACTATTCATATTTTCTATTTCTTCTTGTTTGAGTTTTGGCAGATTATATCTTTTAAAGAATCAGTCCATTTCATCTAGTTATCAAAGTGTGGGCATAGAATTGTTCATAGAATGTCTTTATTATTTTAATGTTCATGAGGTCTATAGTGATGTCCCATCTTTCATTTTTGATGTAATTTGAGTCCTCCCTCTTTAATTTGTAGGTTGGATAAAGGCTTCTCAATTTTATTGATCTTCATAAATAACCAATTTTTTATTTTGGTCATTTTTCTCTATTGATTTCTGCTCTAATTATCCTTCTGTTAATTTTAATGTGCTGTCATTTTTCTAGTTTCCTAAGGTTTAAATTCAGATTGGTTTTAGATCTATCTTCTTTACTCTATGTCTGCATTCATTGCAATAAATTTCCCTCTAAGCACTGCTTTCAGTACATCTAACAAATTTGGGTAAGTTGTGCTTCCATTTTCATTTAGTTCGAAATATTTTTAAATTTATCTTGAAATTTTTTTCTTTGACCTATATATTATTTTAGAAGTTTGTTTAATCTCTAAATATTTTGTAGTTTTCCAGTTTCTTTCTGTTGTTGATTTTTAGTTTAATTCTGTTGTGGCCTGAGAGCTGACATTGTATGATTTCTGTTTTAAATTTGGTAGGATGTGTTTTGTGGCTCACTCTTAGTTGTCTTGGTGAATATTACATTGGAGTTTGAAAAGAACATGTATTCTACCACTGTTGCAGGAAGTGTTCTATAAATTTCAGTTACATTCAGTGACTGATAGTGTTGTGTCCTTACTAGTGTTCTGCAAGTGTGACATTACTGTGCCATTGGATAGGTATATGTTCACCTTTAATAGATACTGCCAATCATTTTCCAAAAGAATTGTACCAACAGATATGAGAATTCCCCTTTTTTGTGCCAGTATTTGCTATTGACAGAATTTTTTAATTTTAGCCATTTTATTGTTAGGAAGGTGTATCTCATTGTTTTAATTTTTCTCATCAGCAGTGATATCAAGCATTTTTTCATTTGCCTGTTGATAATTCTTATATATTGTTGTTGCCCATTTAAAAATAACTACTGTAAGATGCTGTGATTTCTTTGTTTTTATACTATTTCATGATTAGGCCTGTAACCCATGTAAAATTTACTTTTCAGCATGATGTGATATAGAGAGTCAAATTTCCTTGTTTTTTTCTTTCTCTGTGTATTTATCCAGTGGTTTCACCAACTTTCTTTTTTCCACTAAATTGCCTAGATACTTTTGTCAAAAATCAATTGACACTATATGTGTATGTTTATTTCTAAATTCTCTGTTCGGTTTCCTTGATCCTTATATTGCTGTACCTGTAATACACTATATGATTGTTGAAGCTTCACCCTACAAGTTTAAAATGAGATGTCGTGAGTTCATTCTTTTTTATTATTATAATAGGCTAGTCTAGGTCCTGTGAATGTCCATATAAATTTTATAATCAACTTACTAGTAATGAAAACAAAACTTTCCACAAGAGCCTCTTGGAAATTTGATTGTGATGACATTAATTTCACAGATCATTTGAGGATAATCCAACTTTAGTAATATCTTACAGTTCAGTAGTATGATGTTTATCTCATTTATTTGATCCTTTGATTTCTTTTAACAGATTTTAATGTTTTTATTTTAGAAGTCTTATACATTGCTTATTAAGTGCATTCTAATATATTTTATGTTGTTGCTACCATAAATGGTATTGTTTTATCAGTTTCCAGCTGTTGCTGGTATACATTATAATTGGGTTTTATATATTAGCTTTTTATCAAGTGATTATCCTAAATTCATTTATTCTATTTTTCTTTCTTTTGGGTTTTCTATATACGCAGTCATTTACATACAGTGCTGAATAAGGTTAGTGAGAGTGGACATTTTTGTATGTTTCAGGGAAAAAACAGTCTGTATTTCACCATTCAGATTTAATATTTAACTCTAGAGCTTTTAAAAATAGATACCCTTTATCAGAATAAGGAAGTTTCTTTCTCTAGTTTGCTGAGAGCTTTTACTGTGAATATATATTGATGAATTTTATCAGGTCTTTCTTCTGCATTGACTTCTTTTGTTCCCCCTGTTTAATGTAATGAATATTTTTTCAAGTGCTAAACTATTTTTTCATTTCTATAATAAAAACAACTTAGTTGTGATTTATTATCTTTATATATTATAGACATTGATTTATTAATGTCTTATTTTGTATTTTTTATCCATGTTATAAGAGTTCTTGACTTACAATATTTCTTTCTTTTTTTTGATGTATTTTTTAGAAGTGGAAGTCAGGAATATAGAAGGAATAACATGGGAATATTTCATATTTCTCTGTTTTTTGAGAGACTGCATCTGATTTCTGTTTGTATTGTTTTAATTGGAAGATTTTGCTTTCAAATCCGTCTAGGCTTGAAGTTTTCATTGTGGGAAGGTTTTTAATTGTGGATTCAAAATTTTCAGTTAATATAGCTATTTATGTTTTCTCTTTCTTCTTGAATCAGTTCTTATACTTTGCATTATTTAACAAGTTACCCTATTTCATCTAATGTGTTTAATTTATTGGCAGAAGCAGTTCATAATAGGCTTTTATTTTTTAATGTCTTTAATATCTGTAGTGATACAGCCTTTTTCATTCTTGAAAAAGAGTAATGTTCTCCTCTCCCACCTCCTCCATCCCTTCTGCCCCACCTCCTCCCCCCTTTTTTCTCTCAGTTTGGGTGGGGACAAATCCAGGAAGAAGATTATTCATTGTATTAATATTTTAAAACAAAGACAACCTTTCCTTTGAATTTTCTCTGTTTTTATTTTTCTCTGTGTCTGTTTTCTTGATTTTACTCTTTGAAGAATTATCTCCTCCTCTTTACTTCCCTTAGGTTTGTTGTGGTTTTTTCTGGTTACTTGGAAGAGAGCTTATATATGTTCAGATAGCCTCCTTTTCCAATACACACTTCTTTAAATCCAGAAGTGTTCTGCCAAATACTGCTATAGCTGCATCCCACATGTTTTGATATATTTTACTTTTACTATTATTTGCTTTAATATATTTTAAAAGTTTCCTAATTGTTTTCTTTTTGATCCGTGTGTAGTAGCTAAACATATGGACATTTTCTGATTATTTCTGCATTATTTCTAGTTTAATTCTCCTGATTAGACCACCTATTTTATGTGATTTCATTCACTTAAACCTTGTTTATATTTACTTTATGTTCCAGTATGTACTCTGTATTGGTAACTGTTCCACATATACTGGAAAGCAGTTTGTATTTTATAACCACTAGATGTTCTGTTTTTCCATTCAGTCAAGTCAGTAAATTGAGTCTCAGCCAGGGTCAGTGTTCTGCATCTCACTGCACCCTCCTGCTCTCCTCTGCTTCCTCTGAGTCCCTCTAACATGCAACTCACTCAGAATAGGTAGCTTTCTAAAACTTACCGGTTGGCTTGAATTGGCTAGTCATGTACTAGGCCAATAATCATTTTGGGAATAATGAGGAAAAAATGCTGTGAAACTGAAAGGCGTGCTTCTTATCTTCCAGATTAAGGTAGGCAAGTTGTGGGATGTAGACTAATACTGTAATAAGAGGAAATTTATGGCACTAATAAGTGTATTAGGGAAAAAATAATCTCAAAACAATAGTCTAAGCTTCTTTAAGAAACCAGAACAATAAGCACAAATTGAAGCCAAGGCAAATAGAAGGAAGGAGTTACAAAGGTAGTGGACTGATGAGATTGAAAACAGAAGAACTATAGAAAATATCCATGAATCTAAAGCTGACTCTTTGAAAAATATTAACAAAACCAATAAATCTTTAGCCAGAGCAAGAAAAAAAGGTACACATTAACAATGTTAAGAGTAAAAGCAGGGACGATGCTACAAGAGCAGTCAGCTTTGAAAAGGTGAAAAGTATGTGGCTTGAACAACTATACCCAGACATTTCACTGCTTAGATAAAAGGACTACTTTTTTGAAAGGCACAAGTACTAAAGCTCACTTAAGAAGAAATAGAGAACCTAAATAGTCTTACATCTAGTGTACTAATTGACTTAGAGAAGAAATTTTGCCATAAAGGAAAATGCAAGCTCAGGTCGTTTCACTGATGAATTCTACCAGTGATTTATAGAAGAAATTCTATTGGTTCTCCAGAAACTCCTCCAGGAAGTGTATAAGGAGAGAACACTTGCTAGCTCATTTTTTGATACATTACCTTGATACCATAACTAGATAAAGTCATTAAAGTTCCTCATAAACATAGATGCAGAAATCCTCAAGAATATTAGCAGATGAAACTACAGTATATAAAAATAAGGATGCCTCATCACCAAGCTGTTTATCCTAAGGATAGAAGACTGTTCAGTATTTAAAATGAATCAATTCACCACGTCAGAAGAAAGGAAGATGAAAATAAGCTATGATCATCTCAATAGATTTATATAAAGAAATTTCTTAAACTGATTTTTAAAAAAAGGCACCTCTGAAATACTTGCAACGTTCCTAATGATGATGAGTTTAATGCTTTCCCTCCAAAATGAGAATCCAGGCAAGGAGACCACTCTTACTACATCTTTTCAACTAGAAGTTCTGGCCAGTCCAGTACATCAAGGAAAAAAAAAAAAAAAGGAGAGAGAGGCATGAGTATCTCTATCTAAAAATCCAAAGAAATCTTCAGTGACAAACTACCCAGTATACAAAACCAACTATATTTCCGTTTATTAAGAGTGAATGTTGGAAAGTTTAGAAATAGTCTCATTTACAAAAATTGCAAAAAAGCCCATGAAATAGATTTCTGTTGATAATATTTGCAAGGATATGTGTGCTGAAAACTACAAAACCCTAATGAGATAAAATAACTTCTTAGTACTTGGAGAGACATTTTGTGTTCTTGGATTGGAAGACAATGTTTTCAGGATGTCTAATTCTCCCCGTACTTACCTGTCGGTGGGTTTCACTCAGTCTCAGTCAGTCTCAGCAGGACTTTTTGTAGAGATCGATAAACTATTCTCAAAATTGTGTGGAAGAGTGTAACAGGTTTTCCAAAGCTAACCCACCACTGCGTCACTGGAGAATAAAGTGCATGAGAAAGTGGCTGATCCTGTAATTCCTTCTAGAGAATGTGATAAAGTCTGGATTTAGGACATACATAATCCCACAAGAACCAAACTTTAAATTTTTCAGACTAAGATAGTTTCACCTTTGTGCCTGATAAATCTTTTGGGAAAAAAAATTGAACAGAAGAATTCACTGGACTATTTTCTGTTTTCGATATTTTTTTTTTAATATTTCATTGACAATTATCTGTGTAATTGAGTATCATACAGATTCAGAATTAACACGTTCTTCAGACTTCTGCATGTTGGAACATTAGAATTCTTTTGGTTAGTTTTAGAAACAGTCTAGAATTTTAAAGCATTGTGCATCTCATATACTGCTGAAAACATGAAATCTACATAATGTATGCAGTGTAACTAATATTAGAAGCATGTTCAAGGAGCAGCCTGTGGGGTTAATAGAGTTTAATTTGCAAGACAAATGAAAGCTTATTTCCTCTTAGGCACTCTGCTCTTAATTCTGGCAGGGCCACTTTTGAAGAATAGTCCATTAATAGGTGATGAGAACCCTCGTTGGGCAGGAGCAGAACCAGCTAGCTGTGGAATCAGACAGCCTTTCCACTCAGAGGGGTGTTTCCCGGCATACAGAGCCGTTTATTAAAAGGCAGTGCTTAAATGGTTCTGTGATGGTTTCCTCACACAGCCACGAGCTATGGGGAGGGGTGTGTGAAACGGTGTATCTCCATGATAAGCTTTGATTACAAAAATAAAAATAGACAATCTGAATGCCCCCACACACAGTGGGGAAGTTTTTCAGTAAATCAAGATTTATCACCCATGGGAATATTCTGCGTTTTTTAAAAATTGTGTTTTCCGGAATCTTTATAACAAAGGAAGATCCTTATTATAAACATCCCAGCTGAATGTATCAAAATTAATGATTAGAAACAAAAGACTGAAAGGAATATGTTCAGTCAAGAGAGGTTATATCTGGTTGGTGGGATTTCCAGTAATTTATAACTGCCCAAGTGTGAGGTCCGTGAGTCACCAGAGCTGGCTGGAGGGTTTTGCAGCTGGAGACCCCCTTGCATTGAGCCATACCTGGCCAGCGGCATCTCCTAGCCCCATGGCTGCCCCAGTGCCTCCACGGGCGTCCATGGACGAACCCCAGCCCTGACTGATGAGGTCAGCAGCCCCACAGTTTGCAGAGGAGCCTCCGCAAGCCCAGTTAACGTGCCAGCTGCTGCGGTAGAGAAGGTCAGGCTAGCAGAATGCTAAGTGACAGCTCTGGCTCCATTTTTATTGATGACTTTCAAACGGAAAAAGGGGGTTTGTAGTGGAAACCTGTTAGAAAACCAGGTGACCGTGCCCTCCTTTGTCCCGCCCTTTTCCCTCTGCACCTGCTCCTGGTGCCATGGACTTGGGACCACCCAGGACTGGGCGGCCCCCGCTCCAGGGCAGGCCATGTGCTGTGGAGAAGCCAGCCCTGGCCCATCCGAGGTCTCGTGGAGAATAGGAATTTCAGTTCAAGGAGGAAAACTGGAGTGAGCAGTTTGGAGAAGTCAGATGTTTAAAACATGAAAAGAAACGGAACTTTGAGTTGCAGAGGTTTTGAGTTTCATGGTCTTGATGTGCCAGCGTCTCTCTTGGGGCTGACAGATCCAGGGGGAAGGGTTCAAAGGCAGAGAGCCCATTTGAGGGGGCCCTGGTGCACAGACTTGCTGAGAAGGGGGTGGCCAGTGGCGGGGCCAGTGCAGGAGCTGAGCCGCCGTCCCCCCGAGGCCTGCCTCCAAGGAGGGGCAGGGCCCAGCCACCACATTCTTCACCGTGGTAACCACCTGCAGGCTTCAGGACGGTTCAGTTCTGCAGGAAAGGGCACCAGCACACTGACTTCGTCCGCAGTCACCCAGGAACTTGATGTTTTCTTCAGCGCCTACAGCGACTTGCGACTTAGCTCTTGGTGCTGCCTCTCGGAGCGCACGTTCACAACATCCTCTGTTCGGCCTTTAAGAACCAGCCCGCATACTGTGGCCTGCTACAGATGAAGGCATCGAACACTGTTATTGTCAACATCTTAGAAATGTGACAGAGTTCTTAAGCCAGAATTGTGACCTTTCATGTATGTGTCAGTGACGTGGATTGGGATTTTCTCACCTTTTCCCCCAGACCCCTCATTCTTTCGAGAATGTCTTGAGGGGTGCTCCGTTGGGGTCATTAATACCTTCATACGGAAAGGCCTGTTGATAGCGCTGTGTCCCGGGCCTCGCCCTGCCTGCAGGGGCCCCTGCGGGAGCTCAGGACCAGGGCCTTCCCCGCCCACCCTCTCCGAAGAGGCCCCGCCCCACCAGTGACCCCGGCAGCGACCCTCCACCCACCCCCCTCCCCCCCCCGCTAGGCCTTCCTCACGGCCTTCGTTCGTTTGTATGGAT